>JBAMHW010000012.1:10389663-10408011 GCA_037177495.1 Rhadinocentrus ornatus
TTGTCACGTGCACCATTTTGCCTCCTGCCTGCTACTGCCTGCGTTTGGGTCCTCGCCACCACCCGCCACACATGACATTTACTTCAATGTTGCACTTTTCTTTTCTTGGCAACCTAACACCACCATTTAGGGACCATGATGAATCTAATCTCCATGATTGCCTCATAATGTTAATTTTTCATCTGGGATGGAACTAAAATCTTGGAGTATATACTGATTGTCGAATGCTGTGAATGTGAAAAGACCGACCACCGTTGTTTGAAATCGCTCCAGCAAGTCCCCATTATGTCCTCGCTGTCCTGAATGACAGTTTGATTGTGAGTGGAAGCAGCTGCAGTGATGCGCAGAAGTGTGACCAGACCAGCAGAGGACCAGCTCCATACAAAGGAACCACTCACTGATTAAACCTGGAAGACTCATTTACATACAAGAAATTTACAGAAGTTTAGTGAAAACACAAAGTGTGCCTTGATGCAAGGATATGATATTGGCCACTGAATTTGTGTGAATATGAGCTTGTAAAACCCCAAATTTAGGAAATTACTCATAAATTAGGGCCGTAATCTATTAAAATGATTTACTTTTAGGTCTACTCCATATTTAATTTGTAACTTCGTGTCTTTACTGAATTTTATCTTCAGCAATTGTTCCAAAGAAATTGGCCATTGTGAGATTTTAAAAGCTGTATTGATTGGCTTTTGTTGTGACGTCAACCATTAAAGTGGGAAAATGGACAAATAAACAATAATAAACATTTCAGTTCCCCCCTCCACTTGCAAGTGAAACCAGCCAGTAAAAAACAAAATAAAAACAAAACAAATGTTTCTGAAGTATTTTTTGTAAGATGATTTTCTCACTTCACCAATGGTTGCATCACATCCCAGAATGGCGTGGGGAGGCTGGTTTCAGGCCAGGAGCAGCAAACGGGTGTAAATGGAACTCTAATGTGATAAAATGAGTTTGCTGAAGTGTTAAAGTTAAAACCTATTTTGTGTGAAAAGCTATGCACAGTGATTAAGAACAGAAGTCCTGCTTCCCTTTTAAAGAGGTTTGGCTCATTTGAGATTATCCGAGCCTGCTGGTGTCAGCAAGCACGGCAGAACAGAAAGATTCACTTTAATCCCTGATGTCTAACGTTGACCGGAAAGTGACACAGCAAAATTTATTCTTACATCCTAGGACAAGATTACACAATCACAGGAGTGTCACAAAAAGATAAAGCAGAGAATAATTAAACAACTTAGAACATGAGAGGAATTACTGACAGAATATGAAATTATAACAAAATAAATATATGTGAATATATGTACACATGAACACATTTTTTCCTCATATCATTTAGCTTTTTCTCCTATATTGCTTGATATTTGCTTTGTTAGGACTATTTGTGCATCAGGACCCTTTATCAGGGACTGATTTGACATAAATAATGTTTTATTTACAGGATTAAGTGAGTTGCTGTGGGTTGGATTACATTACTGGGGGCTGAGATGAGCATGTGAATCTCATAGTTTTTTGCATTCAAATTAATTCAAGTGTATTTTTTTCCCATCAAAGTCAGAGATGTTGGCAGTACAGAGAGGCTTTAAAACAGGTTGTGATGACTGAGGAAAAATCAGAGATGGTGAAGGCTACACACCGTTTTTGGACATTGTTCTTCTCCTCAGGTGCAAGGTGGAGCTCAGCTGCCTTTGACTCAAAAATGTGGCCAAGGTATTGTTTGGGACTGATGTATCCATTAATTGGCTCTTTGAGCACATCAATATTTGCCAGTGGATTCAGCACCCTGCTACTCACAGACTTTATCAGGCTAACCAAGCTGTCAAGAAGTTTAAGAGGATCTACCTGCTCACCCTTAAAAGTCTTGATAGCAAACTTTACCTCACCAAGCGCTGACTTCAAAAAAGTCATCAGGGCTCAACCGTGAAGACTCACTAAAGTTACATGTATTAGTTTATATGAGTGTTGATTGTTGACACTGCACAAACACATTCAAAACATGCTAAATTTAAAGCATGAATGCTACTTTTTTTAAATCAAATGCCAGTGAGATCCTCCTGTGAGAAATCCCAGCACATAAAAACTTGCTTAGGATAAAATGCTCTGTTTCTGTGCACATGTAGCATTGCAAGTCCTGACAGCCTGTCATGTCCTATGCTGGATCGTAGTCAGGTCTTCAGCCATTTCAATGCATAGAACAACTATCACATGAGTAGGTGGTCACTGGTATGTGAGATAGATGGGGAGGATACAGTGGGCGGTTGGATAGAATTGTTTATCTGATCTAATGTTTCTTTGGCTGTTGACGCCAGTCCTGTTAGAGACTGGTTCTTAACCATCCTTTTGTTTATCCCTGGTTGATTGAGTCTGGCTGAGGGAGGTCTTGTGCGTACCATGACACCATCAGTTCTTGTTTTTTTTTCCTGTGAGCTGGTCCCTGAAGGCTAAAGGTACCAGGTATGTAGCAAGGAGAGCTGGCTCAGAGTCTTCCACAAACCTGGTGTTTAGTTGGCTTGTCACATGATCAATAAAAGTATAAAAGAGATTGAGCCTGCAATGTTTCTCAACTGATTCTGAGGGCAGTGATTTAAGTAAACTCGTTTTGTAGAGATTTTTACGGATAATTCTGAGTTGTGTTTTTAAGTGATTTATGTTTATAGTTTATTTGATGGTTAAGTTTCCTTTACTTTTGTAGATAATTGTTAATGCTAATTGTTTGATAGTTAGTAATTGTTTGATCGTGAAAACCTTAAATTAAGGACACCTTTTGTTTATTAATTATTACAGAGATTTTGACAACCTACCATGGGACATTTTTGTTATAATAGAATTGTATATTTTTTGTTAGACCTGGGTTTTTGTAAATAAATAATTATAACATATAATATTGTGTCTGGGTTTAGGTTGTTAGCGACCCTAATCCCCCTAGGCTCAATAGGGGTCATAACAGCATCCATCCTCTTTTCTGACTGTTTATCACGTGCTTTTTTAACTAGAAGAACTCCAATGGAGCTGGCAAGTTCTGTTGACTTTTTAAAAATTTTACTGAAAGCCTCCTCATTCCTTAGCATAGAAATGGGCTGAGCCCCCAGTTTTGCCTCTTTGTATGCAGACATAGGATCATTATTTGGTGACTGTAACACTTAAGTCAACGGCTGAGTGTAGCCTAGTATATTGTTTGTTGTGACAGAGAAGATGCATGTGTCAAAAACCTCTTTATGGCGGAAGCTGCTTGCTTTGCTGGAGTGTGAAGATGTTCCTGACTCCATATCTATTAGTGGAGAGTGGACTGCATTAAATTGATCCAGAAAAGCACCCACTGTCCTTCCTCTGGACCCCCAGCGTGTGTCTGACGTGAGTGGCATACCTCCCGTATGTCTTTTTTTTTTTTTTACTTGCCTGTTTCTTTGCCTCCTTGTGTTCTTGTAGCACGTTCCTCCTGACAGCAGATCCCCGATGATTCCTGATGAGGGGAACATCCATGGAATACAAAATTGACTGAGTGAGTTCGGCAAAGTGTGAATTTTGCCAGTAGCTGAAGCTCTCTAATGTGCTTTTTGTACACCACTCACAGTGCTGGCTCCATCACAGTCCCGCCCTCTGAGATACTCAAACTCAAGGCCCCACTTCTCTAACTGAGACACGATGGATTCTGCAATAAATGCAGCATCTGTATAATGAGAGGACCGAAATCCAAGAAATCTTCACATATTTCATCTCCACTGTCACGCTTCACATAGCAAATGCAGATAGACAGTTCTATCCCATTTACATCCACTGATTCATCTGCAAGGACTGTGACAAACCTGGTCTTTTAAATTTCTTAAACTATGTCCTCATTAATCTCAGCCTGCTATCAGTTAATTCTGAACCTGTGGTGTAGTTGGTATTTTTTGATGCTCTCTCAAGATGACGTTTCAGTGTGTTGTTAAATAAAGCTTTCTATGTGAGACAATGATAAAAGTTACCATCTTTACTTTGTCCTGTCAAGTTTCCATAGAGTGCAATGTTTCTCTTTGCCAGGTTAATAATAGGGGCCTTTCGGTGTGCTGGACTACAATTATGATTTGAAATAATTGCTTGTGTCCAACTGCATTTTTCCAGTTTCGAAATCCTTCATTTATAACTACATTGGTGTTTTTGTGCTAAATGACATGCAAAAAGCACAGTATGCAAAATCTCCTGAAGCTGAATATCTAAGCCAAGGATATATTTCCCCCAACTCACATTATAGCGTAAAGATTTTTCACCAAACTTTTGATTTTCATCTGTAAATGTTTTATTCTTATAGTTGGCTGGATCAAGTTAAGTTGATGAGATGCTCATTAAAACCAAATTTAATTACTGATTTCACTGTAACTCAAAATAAAATCAAAAGCCAGAGTAAACTGCTTTGCAACTTAGTTTAACTTTTATTGATCAAATAATACAATTCACGGTTTGCAAAGTTGTGTAAACAATAAATTCTTCTGCCACACATTTATTGCTCCTCACGGTTAAAATACTCCATTAAAGCCGACCCGACATCAGTCCCTTCAACACCGGTTGTTTCACCACGGGTAGCTCCAGCTGTTGGACCAGGATACACATTCAATAATGTGTGTCTTCTTTAGAACAGATGGCTGTGGTCGATCACTGATGCACAGGGAGAAATCCAGGGACACATGGAAGTTTTGAGCAAACTGCTTTGTGTTAAAATCAGGAACAATGCAATCCCACCGGAATCTTGACAGTTGATGTGTCCAGACACCAGGCAGCCTCTGCATCAGAATCCACTCTAACACCATCTAATAGTAAAAATTACATTACAGAGCCCAGAGAGGAAATGCAAAATGTACATAAATGTTATTACGTTTGTACCATGTAAGTGATGTAAGTATAGTCAACGCTAAGTTGGGCTACATGTTGTAGCTAACAGCTAAAAATATTGTAATATAACTGAATAATTACCTCTCTCCTTAAATGTAGTCGGCGTTCTCTGTGGTTGACAATCAAACATTTACAGACAGCAATGAACAGACAACTTGTCCATTTGTGGGAGTCTAGGCAAGTTTAGAAGAACAAGAGCAGGGTAAAGTAAACTCTGTTTTAATCATTGCTCAGCGCTTGCGCTTCCTCTGTTTTTTTTCTCCTTCCTTCTCCTCAAGATGACGTAATGAAGCTGCAACGACTTGCTGAACGCACCAGCTAAGCCCTGACTCTAGTGGCAACACTGACACCGAACCAGTTCATCTTCGGTCGAAATGCCCTATAAGACTATGACTGGTGGGCGACTTCAATGCCTCACCACTAGCTGTGTTCTGCAGACAAATTCTAATTAGGTATTTATGATGGTCAACATTTCATTATTAGCCTACAATGGTAAATACAAGACAATTGTGAACGCTTTAGACCTAACATGGAAACAACTTACATTTGTAGGGCTACAAAATAATGTACTGGGCTAATATATCTTGTACCAGATTTGGAACTGCCAAACTACATTGTGGACACTTTTACATGGTTCAATAAAATTTGTGGAAGATTTAATTTTTAAAAGCCTGAGGTCCCCCAATCATTGTAAAGCGCTTTTAGTGTCTAGAAAAGGACTATGTAAATGTAAGGAATTATTATTTATTATTAATAATTAAAAGGCATAAACAGTTAACATGACTCTGGTCTTGGCTCTGACCTTTCTCCTTCATCATCTTCCTCCTCATCCTCCCTGCTGATGATGGCTTCATCCAGGCCAGCAGAGGGCGGCTTCCCTGAGCTGCCTGGTGTAGCTCCTTTCATTTCTGTTTTCTTAATCTCTCTTTTCTAGGCAGGCTGCAATTCATAAAAGGCTAGGCCAGCAGTGTTATACACTGCTTAGAATAATGCTGCTTGGAATAAAGACAAAACGATTTGTCAAATTATTACAGTCTGCGACAAAAGAGATGGGGAACTGGAGAACGCTGTGCGATGTGGTTTATGAAGACTTCACGGAAGAAAACGCCAAACATACCCGCGTTTGTAGTGACCACTTAGCCTAACGTTTGGCAAGGTGCCACTGATTATGGCTAGTGCCAAGCTCGTTAAGCAGGCAGTCGGCTAATTTAGACTCAGCCGTTTAGGCTGTAATGAGACAGATAAGGTACTTTACAACATGGGCGAATAGTTTGGTATCAGACTTAGTTTAGGAGCAAAAGGTGCCCTCGAAATAGTTCAGCGTTACCTGAGTAGTGGCAGGTGGAGCGGTGGGAGGTAACTTGGCGAAAAGTCCAGCTCCTGCAATGCACAATACACATGCTTGCAATGTGCCATGTTGGTGCATGCTTTGCGTGATCACGTTGCCAAAGAAACGACGGGAAAGAAACGGGCGTACACGTGTATGTAAGGGATGTGTGATCGCATCAACATAGTGGGGTACATACAATACACAATATATATATAAATATATATATATAATTCTGATTAAAAAGGCAATTTTTCAGCCCCGAGCCCCTTGGCAAGGGCAAGTGAACACCAAGGCTCTATCAGTGCACGCCAGTGGTGTTACTACCCAATCTTAATTAAGATTAATTATTGCAGCATTAACTGAAGCTCCTGATCTGTGTGAGCAGGACTGCACTTCACCACGATTGGTTAATTGGTTCAATAGAGTACTTATTAAAGTGTGTTTTTTAAATGTCTAAACAAGTGAAATGATATATTAAAACAGTCACCCATCAACGAAACAGATCCCTTAGTCCTCTTTTGATCCATTCGTCAAAACAGTATAGCTGCTTCCCTCACAAGTGCTCGGCTTTCAGTATATAAATGGTAATTTCCCATTAAAAAGAAACGTGTGCGAATAACAACAAACACAAACTGAAATGTTCATTGCTTCAAGACAATAAAGCTGGCAGTGAAACCGAGTCCATACAATGCTGCCTTCCCTTTGTGATTGTGTTCTTTAAGTTGCAGAGAGCAGGAAAACATTTATGTGATTTATTTTTCAGAGCTCAGTCTCTGCACACCAAATGGATGTTTGAACCTCGTCTATGAGGCACTTTGTCCTCCAAACACTCAGGAAATAAAATGTACATCAGTATCTTTTATGACTGAGTTTCATTTTTGTTATATTTGTAGCAAAAAGAAAACCATATAATGAGGTTCTGGGGGGAAAAAGGACTGATTAGAAATGCAGTTCCTGTTAAACCTCTCATTTCTGCCCCCACCCTCTCTCAAGGAAGGAGCACACTTTGTATCCTTTTACAATAGATAAAATAGTTCTTTTTTTACATCTTTTCACAAAGGTTCATTCTTATGAAAGCTGTAAGCAATCAAACTATGCTTTAAGATTTTCCATGTATACATATCTTGAGGACAAAATCCTTAAACACATCTAAGTAGTTAATTTCCCTTGCTGCACAATTTAAAGATCCCACAGTAGCGTTATGTAGACAGTTGTGTTGATTGAACCCACTGAACCATTGGCCTGAAATTCACCCTAAAGAAACAGAGAGAAAAAAATCCTTTTATACTCTAAGCAGTCACATTTGCCCGCAAAGACACTAATTTTCTAAAATGCAACAAGGTTAGGGCTTGAATTGGTTAAATAGTTTAAAAAAAAAGCAGTTTTCAGGGATTTTCTTAGCTAGCGCCTCCTCAGTTTTTTTTTTTTTTTTTTTTGTAATTCTACTTTATTAATCCCAGCTGGGAAATTCTTCTCTGCATTTAACCCATCCAAGTTTCTAGTAGCAGTGGGCTGCCAGATTCCAGCAATTGAGGGTTGAGGGCCTTGCTCAGGGGCCCACAGTGGTTTACCTTAACTGCCAGCCTGGGGATTAGAACCCAGGTTCTCCAGGTTTCTCCCACCTCTGTGACCACCTACTACTGCCCAAAAAAGCGACTTGAACCCTGGACCCTCAGAATTAAAGTCTGATGCTCTTCCAACTGAGCTATCTGGATAATAAGGGCTCTTTAGTTCTGATCACAATCAAAACTAAAGCAAAAATATGATTGATTGAGCTGAGGGACATATTCTCCCTCAAGCAGAAAAAAGTTCTTTGGTTATCAGGCTAACTCTTCCATCTCCAATCTTACTAACCCATAAGGTATAACTCAACACTTGCTATCCGGGAGACATAAGAGAAAAGAAAATGTCAGTGCAGGTTGGATTTTAATCATAACCAGAAGGCATCAGTGCAAAGCATGTTCTTTATGAAGATAAGACAATCACAAAGGAAGATAAAAAAAAATGTCACACCATGAAATGAAGTGAGGGAAGAAAATGATTTCAGATGTGTGTCAAATACAAAAAGGTTACATTGTGCTTATAGCTACTTGAGTCACAGAGCAGGAATATATGCAACAACCCAATCAAATAAACTGTAACAAGAAAATGACAAGGTTCTGCGTTTCTATAGACAAAAGGATGGAAAAAAACAAAAAAAGATTTAAAGCAGTTGGTGGCTCATGTTAATGTATTTTAATATTCTGAACTTGAAGACAGATCGTAGGTTTTTGCTGACCAGCTCTGATTTCAAATGAACTCTTAATTTGTGGTTATTAACTGTACACTGGTCAGAAAACTGGTTGGAGATGATACAAAGTGACTCAAATTAACCTTGTTACAACCACTGTGTGCAGAACATCGTCTACAGAACATCTAATTTTGAATTAGATGGGCTACAGCAGCAAGAGACCATATTTTGGAACACTCCCGTCAGGTAAGAAACTAAGGCTACAATTCACACAGGTCCACTAAACTTAAAAAATGTTGCATGGCCTGAAGAGTCTCCCTTTCAGGTGCAACATTCATATGGTAGGGTCAGAATTAGGTATGAACAACATAAAAGTATGAATCCATTTTGCTTTGTACCAGTTCTGGTTGCTGGAGGTGTAATGTCATTGGGAATATTTTTCCATGGTCCACTTTGGGCCCTTTAGTTCCAGATCCATAAGTTTTTTGGGGAATTTTTTTTTTCTGCTACTATGTCTAGCAGAAATATGTTCTTATCTTGACTTACTTGCAAAGTGTGAGTTGGATTAAGCACCAAATCACGGTCCAAGCATTTTATAACTTGAAAAAAAAAATAAAAACAAATAAATAAATAAAACCTTGGCAAAGCTAGTGTGATGTAATCTTTTTCCAAATTTCGACGAGTTTCTAGTCTCAGACTTTGAAAACCCCTGGCTTAAGGGAATGTGCACTATATTTAATTATATGAACACCATTATTGGAATATCGCTGTGTAGTGTAAGGAGAACTCCAAATACTGTGTTTCAAGATGTTCCCTTTACTCACAAAAAACCCCACAAAAAACCCTGAGTCAGATTAATGGATCAACTTGCTTAGGAACAACTTGACATCAAGCTGTGGAGCTGTTGAGAGCAGTTTCATTTAAGTCAGGTGTGTTGTTGGACATTTAAAACTTGCAGGACCGGAGCTGGACACCCCTGGACTGGTTCATGCAAAATCCAAGCTCATTTGGAATTTCATAGCAGCAAAACACCGAAAACAATGTTGGGAAATGGTGAAAAATGATAGAGCTGTTTCAACATCAAATGAAAGATTCAGTCCTATAAAAGTTATTGTAACATCCTTTCATTTTATGTGTATTTAACCTGCTTGAGATTACATGAGTCTCATTAAAAGACACATTTTTTTGGAATGCTGTGGACAAATACCAATGTTTTTTTGCGAGTTAGAAGTTTTAGGGAACATTCAAGGTTTTCTTTCATCCTACAAAGCATATCACATTCACAGAGGTACCTCTTCATGACACCCCAGGAGTAAACATATTTCTTTGGTCACGCTTGGAGTGTCGGAAGCAAAACAGATGTTTAAAAGTGGAGCACAAAAAGGATTCCCAAACATGCTTCATAAACAAACCCCTAAAGACCTGAAACTCCACCATACTGTGAATCTGGTTAGAATGAAGACATTACCCACACAGCTGTAAACCTGCGATAGAGAACCAGATCATTCTTCATTTCAGCTCAAACTGTGTCAGACTTTTGAGTTAGCTTACATCCTCTCTACAGCTGCATATTACCACTTATCTTTTTGCAGCAATAAATGATGCACCTAACCAAAACAGTACAACCTGTACTTCTGTCACGTGTGACCCCTGGGCTGGGTGGGTCACGCCAGCTTACCTTAAAAACCATAGGTTAAAAAAAAAAAAAAAGGATCGAGTGGAGAGCACCAGCAACAGTTCGACCAAATTTATTGTCTCTCATTGACAAATCCAAATCCAACAGTAGCCAGAATTACAGCCCTTGGTCCATGTGTCGTCACTGAAGACCCGGTGTGATGGCTGCATTTACTGCAACACAGGAGTGGTAACCTGCAGTGGACAGTACTGCACGCACACTTATATATTGTTTTCATATTGGCTTTATTTTCTGTTTTCTTTAGTTGTGTCAATGGCTCCAGTCCCTTGGCTTGGAAACCAGCAGGTGGCCACGGGATGGAGCCAACTAATTGGACCAGACCACACACCAGAATCAACAGGGAGGGAATTGGGTTCTGCTTTGTTAGTTTTGTTATGTTTTTGTGTGTTACCCCTTTGTGTTTTTTGGTTTGGGCTGATCAGCCACTATTTAAGTCTACCCTTGTGTCTCAGTAGTTAGGTCAGTTTGTTTCATTTGTTTGTTCCAGTTATTTTTGCCACAAGTTATTTAAATAGAGTTTTGTTATGTTGACCTCTTGTATGTATTGTTTTGGATAACTTATTTTGGGTTAAAATAGAAACCCCCTTTTTTTTTTTTACTTTAAATCTGTGCCTGACTGTCCTTCACTGCTCGGTCCATCACACCCGGGTAAATCAACCGGCCCCCAGGTACTGGTGCCTCGGCCTGGCTCCATTACACATCCTTCTTGGGTGATCCTGTGACATGAGCTAGCAGCAGTATCTGGTTCTATTACGAGTAACACAATATGTGGGGAAGCAATAGGCTACCCACATAGGTAGGGTCCCACCCTGCCCGTACACGGCATGCCTTTGCCTTCTTCTACCCCATGGCTAATGTTGCTTGCTGTTTTTTTCTCCCACATCTGGCCACGTCTCCCTCTGCCTTTGGTCTGGGTCCAACGCAGCCCTTCGATGCCGGCTGTCTCCCTCATGCCAGTCCAAAACGCATTCCTGGACATTCTCGGATGCTCCGCTCTCTCACACCACGCCCGGGCACGTCTGGGCACTCCGCCCTTGCACCCTCCGTCCTTGCACCCTCCTTGGGCACTGGGTCCTCTGCTTCTCACATCACTCCCGGACACTTCAAATCCTCTATCATGCCAGCATATGCCTGTGGGTAACTGTATATTCCCCTCCTCTACCTGCTGCACATTGATCCGCTGCCACAAACCTCTTCAGCGTCATTGGCTAGCTGAGCTGTCTGTTAATAGCCATCACCTGCAGTCAATACTGCAATCATGTCACAGGTGGGTCCAGAAACATAATTATCTCAGTAAAAATATTTAAAAAGCATGTAGCTAAATTTAAAATAAAACAAAGTAAAACCAATAAAACATGCCATCAAGCAAAACCACAAAACATGATAAAAACCTAAAATGAACCATCTTGTGACACTTCAATTTAACTATTTTTTTACTTCCTTTTTTTTCCACTGTAAAATACTGTGATATTACAGTTCTATGTATGTATGAATATGTATTTTTGGTTGTGGTGGTTGGAGAGGCCGTTGGTGTGGTGTGGATCAGTCTGCCCCGGGACAGCTGCCTCCTCCACTGGATGTGATTAGGGGAGCGGGTCCCAGTCAGGTCTTTGAGTAGAGCTGTGCTAGCGAAGAACTGTGAAATGAAGCGATGGTAAAAAAAAATCTGAGCTGCTTCCTTATTTGGGGCATTAGACAATACTCTATGGTCACGATCTTGTTGACTTGTGGCCTTATAGCCCCGTTCCCAATGACATGGGCCAGGTATTCGGTCTCAGCAGAAGCAAAGTTGCACTTGGATGGATTCCCAGTCAACCCAGCAGAATGAAGGCAACCAAAGACAGTGTGCGGGTGTTCCAGGTGCTCCTCCCAAGTGGTGCTGGAAATGGCAATATCATCCAAGTAGGCAGCAGAAAACTATTCTAATCCATTAGTAGTTGGAAGGTCCTGGAGCCCCATGCAATCCAAAGGGTAAGCCGGTGAAGTGAAAAAGCCCTCATAGAGTACACAGATCTAGCATAGTGAAATCTTTAGCTTTCCCCAGACATTCAAGCAGATCATCTATTCTGGGTGTTGTCTTTTCATCAAAATAGAAGAAGAAGAAGAAAAGAAAAAAAATCAGTGGTGGCATAAGACCAGAAATGACCTGGTCTGAGAATATGAAGCATACTGGTTACACTTGGTTTGGTCTGTCTTTGTAAGGCAGATTCTTGACGCCAAGACTCATCAGTTGCCACAACAAAAATCCAGTCAGTAACTAATCTTTTGGCTGAGGTTTTAGTAAAATTAAATGGATCAGATGTGATTCAGAAGATCAAATGATAGATCAGAAACCTCTGGACATCACAGCACTGTGTCACAACTTGATAGGAGGACTGAAGTCCATGCTGACAGAGCACAGGACTCCAAGGTGAAGAATTGAACACTGTTTTTTATCAATCATACTTGGTGCTCAGATTCCACAAATGTTGAGTTTTTCACAGGTCTTCAAACCTTGTTGCCAGATCATTTTCTGTGTGTTGCTGCGGCTATTTACATACATGTGTTCAAAAGCAACCACATGGCAAAACAGGAGGATTATTTATTTATTAAAAAAAAAAAACATAAATAAAACCATTTTACTTAATTCCATCATCAGATTTATGGCCTAAACAGTCTGTTAAATTATCTTACAGTACCACATTTTCCTGCTTCTACTCTATAGCTGGTAAGAGGATGAAACCATTAAAACAGTCAACATTCAATCAATGAATAATCAGGTCAACAGTTGTACTTCTGAATACCATCTGTCTCTTTATAAAGTTGTTGAAATAAATTTTTTTCTTTTAAAAGAACAAGTCAAGAACTATATTAGGGAAAAGTATAACTTTTACAGGCTGCTAACAGATTTTTCTAAGTAGGAACTCTAAGAAATAAATCAACCATTTTATTGCTGCTTTGCAATAACAAAAACCTAGAAAGTACTAAAAACTCCATCTAAAACAGTTTTCAAAGCAGATATTCCACTTAGCTAGCTTAGCTAACTTCAGTCCACTCCCAACCCTGAATTGGAATAATTGGGTATAGAAAATGGATCGATCAGTAGATCTTAACTAATCTCATGAATTATGTAAATTAAACAGGCCAGAACTGAAAATTAAAAATACAACCTTATGTGTATCATTTGTCTTTGAAGAAAAGACAGGGGGAGAATGGTGTAAAGGTCAAGCTGTTAATCTTTAGTATACAGTCACACAACATGCAGCTGTCTGGGACATGGCAACAAAGATGATGTGTGAGACACTCATTTTATGTCTTTAGAAAGCACACGCAGCCTTGGTTTTGGTGTTTCAGGAGATTCTGAATCAAAGTGTGTTGACAAAACTCCCTGATATGTTCACTGATGGAAAAAGTCGACTCCAGCCAATGGGGCTGAACGAAGGTCAGGCTCTCTGCTGAATGCTGTGCATTGATAGAAAACAGAATTAAACTTTTCTTTCTGGTAGGTGTTTGGGAAATCTTGCAACAAAAATAAAATGTTCTGAAAATGTTGCCACAATTTGTGTTTTGGCACACAATACGTTTTCATGAAAGTTTCATATAAATAGGCTCAGAACTAAGGAAGTTATAATATTAAACCTTTTGAACGTTTTTAGGATTGTTACTGCCATTAGAAGCAATTGCATATTTTGCGTTTTTAATGTAATTTTAAAACTAAGATTCATAAACACAGACCATGCCTCACATAACCAATATTCCATCATTATATAGTGCAGAACCCATGCTCCATGCTTCCTCTTCACTAGGATGTTCCTCATCCTCGCTTATCCTGTCCCCTTGACCCCCCTTCTTACCTTAAGATCTAATAATCAGTTAATTAAATTTTTGTCACTGTGGTTTGGTCTTGCAAGTGAAGTAATCTGTAGCTCAATTTCTACGTGGGCTTCCATCTCCAGTCACTTTTAGATAGGATAGATAGGAACAAACAACTTGCTACAAGCAGCCCTGATACTATGAAGATAGCAGTACCAAGTAGGACTCTAACTATTATCACAAGAATTAAATAAATAATCTTTACAAAGATAATGATATTTTGACAAAAGCTCACTTTAATCTTTATTTTAGATTTAATTAACTGTAATTACTATACAGAAAAAATAGACCAAATGAGTGAAAGTACCAATACCCATACTTGCCTTTGACTCAGCAAAATAAAGAATATTTTCAGAGTGCTGACATTCTGATCAGAAACAGAGCACTTCAATGCAAACGTGCAACTTTGACATCTTAAGGCTCATTTATGCTCGATGCAGAAGACGGATATGCAGACGGACGGATAGTTTCGTCTGTATTCTGTTTTGGTTACGTGCACAGTTCGGTCTGTTTTCAGGGAGCTTAGCTGTCTGTCGCGTGATGCAGAAGACAGAGCAATACCACTGGAAATTAAGGTAGCAGTGCTGAGCAGAAAAGCTGACATGCGATCAGGGAAAGAAACAAACCAGAGAAGAAGAGGATTAGGAAAGGAACAAAAACAGAAGAAGAATGAAGACAAGCACCACAACAGTAGAAATTGCGCAAACATTTGAAGAAAGACTATATGTGAATATTTAGGGCGTGTTGGGCAGTTGGAAACAACTTTTTAACGATGCATTGCCGCTGCTAAACGGTGTCTGAAACTGACGTCAACTCGCGGAAGTGAACTCTGAACTTAGCACTGCCCTCTATTGGAGGAATTGACTTAACAACCAATAGCAACGTAAAACAGGCTACGTTTGAAACGGATGTCCCTATTTACGCACGCACGCAAGTATGTATGTATGTATGCATGGATGGATTGCAAAGCTGATGCTTTAATATTACATACAAATATTTAATTTTATTCAGTGCAACTATTTGTGAGTCATCTGCAGCATTTTGAACAAAAATAAAATAATTTGGATCAAAACAGCAAAAACACACTGGGTTACATAACCAGGTTTGATTTTGGCCACAGGTGCAAATAATGATATCAGCTGTCAGTTGAAGGGCATAATAGAGTATACCATTTAACTACTAGCATATAATGATTTCAAGCAAAACTCCTGGGAACACATGCTGGTACTCTTGGAAGCATTAAAAAGACAAGAATGATTAAAGCAGGGTTTCGTCCCTTTTTCCTGGAAGCGACGCTTGCTTGTGTATGGTGGTCTGTCCTGGTGGATGCATGCATTTCACACATGCAACCAAACTCCTCTGAAATAATAATCAGCCACATTTTTTCTCCTGTAACAATTTAACAGCCACTTCAGCTTGCATACTCAATGGCCAGGCACAGGATCTCAGATGTAATGAATCTCATAACCTGTCAGTAGTTTTTATTGTTACAAGGTGCTGTTGTTTTCTGACAAGCAAGAACGAGAAAATTATCTAAGACTGTGTTTGGCCAGTCTGGGTGCAATTGCAATCTCTATTGACAACCCAGAACCTTTGATATGAGTTTTTTTTTTTCTTTTAAGTATTTTTTTGATAATGAGGTAAGCAAGCAAACATTCACATCATTGAGGGTGGAAAATCAGAGATCGAAAACTCAAGGTTCCTTTGAGAAGTATGCGTTACTTTTGTAAATCAGAACTTAAATTTCTTTCAAAAGCACTTTGAAAAGCAGCAGCTAGTCTGTAAAAGCACGTTCAAAGCACAAATCACTGTGTAAATATGGCTGCATGGTGCTGTTGGGTAGTACTGCCGTGGAAATTGTTGTGGCTCCGGCCTCTTTCTGTTTTTTTCCAGCTTCAATTTTCACATGAAGAGCAACCCACCCAGAACAGAATTGTAGATGCTCTCTCCTTAAAGAATGTTTTCTCTTCCTGCAGTTCTTTATAAAACACAGGCCCTCATCCAAGCAGAATGCTTTGTGTAACAGTAGAGTTTGATGGGCTAATTCCTCATACAGACTTGTGATAACCCACTGAATGTGTTACATTGTAATTTATTTAACTGTTTGAAGAGTGAAAACCTTGTGCAGATCCTGCAATCACTCATACACCCATCAGGAGGCCCCAGGTTGGGAACCTCTTCTTTAAAGGCCCTGTAACTCATACTTCAAGCTTGAATTTAAGGTTAAAATTGACTAATATGGTAAATGGTCTGTATTTCTATAGTGCTTTTCTGTACCTGAAATGATACCAAAAGCGCTTTACATTATACATCACATTCACCCATTCACACATTGATGGCAGAAGCTGCAATGCAAGGCGCTAACCACACCCCATCAGTCTTGCTCGGGGACACGTCAAGATGAGTTCGACAAACTAAGGATCGAACCTTAGGCTACAAGACGCTGCCCCATGTTATGTAACACGTATGTATTTAAACTTTTCTTTAAAACAGCTAACATGAATATAAAAAATGTCACAAACAAAAGTTTTCTGTCTTTATAATTTGTTAAATGTAAACTGGGATTTGAAAATGCAAAAACTGCACTTTTAGAACAAATTTTATCTACAATTAATCAGCATACTTAAATTTTCACATAAAATGTCATATGTAGGTATACAAAGATGTTATATCAGCAGGAAGATTTCATAGGAATCTGAGGAGAAAGATTGCAAACAACTTTGTAAAACAATGCTTACTTTTTAAATGTGCATCTGCAAAACCTTTGGAGATTAATTTTTTAAACAAATCATTAGATATTATTTTTCCATTATCTGCAAAATTTTTCACATTTGTGATATCAGCCTTTCTTTTATTGGCTTAATTCCCTAGTGCTCCCTGTGTAAATCAGATCCCCTCAGTTCTCTGATGAACTAAGATAGCAATAACTAAAACGTCTTAGTAATATTTTTGCTGGGTGCTTATTATAATAAATATGCAATACTCTCAGGGTAAACTCAGACTGTTTGTGAAAACAGCACCGAAAACCTATTATTGTTATTTTCAAATTTAGTGCTGTTGTTTTGCTTTGCAGGTTGGTGACGTGAGGAGCCAATATGAAGAAACAGCACAATTTTAAATCTTTATTATTTTTCCGCAAAACCGAGTGGAAATGGATTAAATCTGAATTACCACTTAATACAATATTTTAGACAAACATAGCAATTTTCTAAATGTCTTTAAGCTAAAAAATGTTTCCTCGGCTGCTTCACTGGTCAACTGTAATTTTCAGTATCTGAAAAAAAGTTTAGTCTTTTTTGGCTTCAGCAGCAATCCAGTTTTTATTTGTACAGATCTGAATTGTAGATACAACAAAGAATTATTATTGCTTCTTGTGCCAAACTAAAGAATCACTGATTTGGTTCAGTTATCTCAACAGCTTTGTTGAGATAACTGAACTCTGAAACCAGAAAATTATCCTGCTGAAAAAGGATGCAAGAATAAAACTGCTTGGATCTTACTTTTTCTTTTTCTTTTCCACCAAAAGATTTTTTAAAGCTGTTTCACAAAGTCATCAAGGTCACGAACAACATTCAAATCTAAAAGAAAAAAGCAGAATGCTCTCAGCATATGTGTGATCGTGTTTCACTTTTCTTCCATTCTAACATTTTTATTCAGCTGGATGAATAAACATTAAAAAGTGACAGGGAGTCAATCTTTTAGGGGGGAAAAGCATCCTCTCCATGTATTTTTCCTGTCATGCTTTCTGTAAAAAGCTGCTGGAAATAATGATTGCACGTCTGAGAAGGTGACAAAGGCGATTTAAAAGGATGTCAAAGCATTAAAGAGGCTTTGAGGCGTGTGCAGCTTTGATGGGCTACATGCCACACATTCAGTTGCTGTAAGACTTATAGTGAAGCACAGATGCATATTTGTCAGCCGGATTTAATACAACACCTGTGTTTATTTGGTCTTAATTAAGTTAATCAAAACTAGCCCTTTATCAGAAATACAATGTATTAAAAGATGACCCAATCCCTCATCCTAAGCAAGAAAAAAACAAAAACACACCAACTCCTATACAAATGCAAAGTAACATCTTCGGCCTCAGCTCAAAGGGGAAATGCAGATGCAGGGAAAAGCATGTTTTACTGATCCAAAGATCGATCACAGAAGAGAAAAAACTTGATTGTGTGCCAGTTTGTTTGTCTGGGTAATTGGGTCGAAAAGGAAAATCAATTATCTCCTTTTTCATTTAAGGTACACGCAATTTTAATTCAAGAGTGTAGACAATGTCCTCGAAGGATTTGTATGTTTAGTTTGGACTCCCATGGATTTTTATGAAATGTGAGTAGTTACTAAACTAAATGATAATAAATGAACCTCTCTAAC
>JBAMHW010000012.1:10408111-10418360 GCA_037177495.1 Rhadinocentrus ornatus
ATGTCTGCCACTTTCCAGCTTTCTCTGATGCTGATGGCATCATGTACTGCCAGTTAGTCTCAAATACACAGTGTAGCCATCAGTGTTCAAGACTCAAGGTACAAGGCAAACATAATAAAATTGAACTGTTCAATGAAACAGATTAACATTTTGAGTGGAGTATTATTTCGTAACAATAATAAGTATCGGTTCTCTTTTTCCTAAATTTGAAACATTTCCAAACACGAAGTCGTTGCAGTAAGTGGATATAATGTAAACGGATAAAATAAGGAAGAGAGAAAAATAGCTTTTTCTCAGGTGATCTCAAGGAGTTTGATGTTTGCAAGTCCTGTGACTTTCCTACACCTTCCCTCCAGCCACCTTATAGAGGGAATGCACCCTCATTACTGTTTCCTCTGGAGAGGAGGCAAACCATGCAACATGGCTGCTGCAGCCAAAGACAGGATAACATATCCTGACAGGAATCTGTGCGACCTACAAAAGAGTCAGAGGACCACGGGCATTAACAAGTAGCAACAGAACTGTTGCCTGATATTCATACACCATTTCTTCCCCCCACAAAAATCAGCAAAGCAAAGCCTGAAGGAATTTAAAATGCCTGATCTTTCTTCAAAGAAGGATTTAGCAAGGAAATTTAAGTTACCCTAATAGATAGAAAGGTTCTGTCCTGACATATTTCTAGAAAAAGTTTTTATTTTAATTTTTTATTTTTTCATTATTTTTGTAGTGACAACTGAAAGCTATAGTGCTTGTTTTTAACTAACAATGTCACTTTGTTGTTGTCTATGATGTGCAGGTTAAACACAGTGGGTTAATGCTTAAAAAAAACATTGCAATTACAAAGGTTATAAATAAATTGATATAAATAGATTTAAAATATTGTCTGTCAAAATATTGTGCAATAATTATATTTTTACCAAATAAATCTAAAAAAGCACATATTGTTATTGCAAAGCCTTCTTTCCGAGCCTGGGTTTCAGTTGTCTTACTGATCCAGTTAGCTTTCCTCTTTTGGGATTTTTTCTTAGTGTCTTGCAGAATTTATTAACGCATAAATAATCTCCCAGTTTGTTGACTTAACTGTGTTTTGTGGTCATAGCTGAGATTCTTTACTATCTGAGGATGCCACACATGTTCATATTATTCACAGACCTGACGTTACACCAATAAAACAATATTAACCTCTTAACTCCCGGTAGCGGAGTCTGCAGGCACAAGAGGTGAAGCTAAACAGTCAAGCTAAGAATGCAAAGTTAGAGAATGTATAGTCAAGAAATGTGAAAAATAAAGCACTAAAGGTGCATGGATGGAAGTTATTGTGCATATTGTGAATATTTCTCTCACCAGAAGCTGTGAGATTGTAATCCTGCTTTCTGTCTGTTCACCTGATGGCTAATGTTCATCAGATATTGTTGCTTCTATGTTTAGAAGGAAGCAGCCGCACAACTTTAAATTCATCCTGCTGACTTTTTGCTTTTTAGCTAGTAAATCCTGAAATTTTCATCCGTCTTTGTCATAAAAATTTGATGTTATATATGCTCTTAAAAGTGGATAAAGACTGTGAATCTGACACCGGGGAACAACAGAAGAGTAGAGTTTAGCTACAGAGTTTGCGCCACATTGTGGTGGGAGCACTAGGCGTCTTTCACTGGCAGAGCGTAAATGTCGAGTTGGAGTGTAGCTCTGGATTAAGATATTGTGTGCTTACTGGGGCCCCATTTTACAAGGTCTATTTTGTGATATTTGTAAATTGTTTTTACTGATATCTTCTTCTGTCTCAAAACGTGACAGGAATTTCTCTAAAATTTAATAAACTGACTGTATGCTATTTTTTATATTTGTATATCAGCATTTCTGTTATTCATTTAATTCTTCTTGTGTAAATCAGTTCCCATTAGTGCTCTCAAGTTGACCTCCGACTGTGTTTAGTCTAAACAGTTCTAAACACTTGTATATGTATTTGACTTTGCACGTAATAACATAAAGGAAATTTAGCCCTGCTGTTAAACTAATACCACTATTAATAAACATGGTTCAAAACCATTGGTTGTTGGCTGAGATGAAATCTGGAGACAGTGATGACCAAAGCATTTCATTCCCATGATCTGTTTCAATGTTTGTGCAAGCAACACATAATACTGGTGCATTAAGTAAGGAAAAAAGAAGCACGTTAAATAAATAAGAACAGTTGAAATGTTCCTTTTGAACTTGTTTATGTTCATGTTCATGTTCATGTTCATGTTCATGTTTATGTTTATGTTTATGTTTATGTTTATGTTTATGTTTATGTTTATGTTTATGTTTATGTTTATGTTTATTGACATCCTGGGGTCAGTTTACAGTAGAAAAAGTATACAATTTACATTTATAACAGATTACAAATTAAATATTAAAATAACATTTTCATCATCTTACATAATCGCTAATACAATATTAATTCCCATACATTATCATAATTTATACTTTAATTTACAATGCAGTCATACTTATCGTATTCAGTGGTCCCTCGCCATATCGCGGTTCATCTTCTGCGGTCTCGCTGTTTCGCAGATTGTTTTTGTATGCAGCACTGCGTATTTAAGTATATGTAAATCCTATTTTAACCCTTCTCTGTCCAAATTTTACTGTAGGAATCAGTCCACTGTGCTTTGTTTCTTGTTCGAACGACGTTACAGGCGAGGGTGGGGACGCAGCGCCAGCAGAGAAGCTGGAATATATTTTACGGGGTAAGTAATTATTAAGAAATTCACATTGTTAAATATATGTAGGTTTTTGAGAGTGTATAAAGTGTGTGGGAATGTTAAAAATCTTCATTATAGTTTGGGAAAGGTCTATAAACACTCCGGGGAGGGATAATTAGGCCTTAACATGCATTTCAATTGTGAAATATTAATAAGGTCATCTTTTTGCTGATTTAATTTATCGCAGGGTGTTTTCAGAACGTGGCCCTGACAATAAATGAGGGACCACTGAATACTATCATACAAAAATACACTCGCACATTATTTAATTTAAATATAGTACATTTTCAGCTGTTTTTAAGCCAATAAGCAGTGCATTGTTGTATAATATTTTGTAAACATTACTGTACGTTGGCTTAAACTGGTTTTATATTTTGGCAGAGTGAAACAGAGTGTGTGTGTGCTCCAACTTTGATTTACTGTTTAACATTCAGTGTTTTTACTGCATCTGTTTTGCCTGAATTTTTCCAACAAGTCCTCATGGGAAATTATCCTGTCGCTTTATCAAAAGTATATAATTCTCCCAAAATGTGCACTTATTCATATTGAGCTCTGCCTCGGCGGTGGGAGGCGTTTCTCTGTCAAAGCAGGTTTTACAGTGTCTTAACATCTTCTTGGCATAGTATGAAAAGCATGTGACAGACACATTCAACACTAAATCAAGACACACAGCAGTTGAACACACAGCAACCCAAAAAAGTAGAAATATGTCATAGTGAAGCACATTCCCTTCTTAGAACAGCTGCCAAATGCAAGAGGAACTGTTCTCTCACTGTGTTGCAGCTGACAGCGTGCATCCTCTGAACACTGCGAGTGGAGCTTTGAGGGCACAAACTAGATAAATCCTATCTCCTTTCTTGCAGTCGCTTCAGGCCAGTGGAGAGATTTTCTTTGGGAAGTGTTCAGGCCTCGACCACAATGCTTTGCGGGGGAGATGTTGCGTCAAGGCTGTGTGGAAGCGGTGATAGAGAAGGAGAACAGCTTTCTTAATGTCAGCCATAATACCCAAAAAGAAATGTGGGGCCTAATCGAGTGTGGCACTTCTGTCATGGAAATTTCAAAGGAACAAAGGATCACACACTGGAAGAGAAGTTTAATTTGATTTATTATCTCAGAGCAATTTCAAAGGGGAGTCACCGCACACAAGTGAGTCCGAAGTCACACCTTCATACATACACAGATATACCCCCTGATCGAGCGTAGCAAACAGAGCTGTGGCTAAGCAAAACAGACAACAACTTCTCAGAATAACAGAAGTTGACCTTTATCATTTCTGCTCAAGTAAAGGCGAGTGAGGATGCCATTCACAGAAGTGAAGAGGTCTCAAGAGGTTCAAACTGAGTTCACTCAGCCATCTGCATATGGTGCAAAAACCCACATACGAGATGTGCAAAAAAAACAAAAAACAGGCCTATTATAAAATGTGCATACTTATGCAATTTAAGCTGCAGTGACAAAAAACAACTTTCATAATCACTCTTTACACAAGCACAAACTTTTTCCAAATGTCATAAGCACAGCAACAATACTCTGAAATAAAGATATGAATGTATATGAACTTATAGAGTAAAAACAAAACATATGAACTTAGACTAAATGCAATTTTCCATTACACTTCCCAAAGCACCAATTGGAAAAGGAACAATCAGTTTTATGAATTTGTTTGGCATAACTGAAGCACCCACAACCAGGCTCAACACAATCAGCTGCTTTATTTTTTTATTTATTTATTTTTTGCTTTATTTAAAGTGAAAAGATCTTTGCAAGTCAAAGACAATATCTTGCTTAGAAATAACTTTTCAAAGTGTGATTTACAGCTCATGGGCATAACCTTCTGCCCTGCTGAGTGTGAGAGTGAAAACCTAACCAAGCATGAAGAGCCTGTCTTGTCCACTCACATACTGACACATTGCTGATTCATAGACCGCCATGTTTTTATTTTTTGTCTTCAGTTTGAATCCTTGACCTATCAACAAAGAGGAAAAAGATGGAAAAGTTATTTATTATTTTGCTTTAAAGATGAAAGGCAGCTGAAAAGCTGAAAATAAGGCTGGGGTCCATTTATTCCTTCCTGACTGAATGACCAGCTCAATTTCTTGTTCACAGTTTCACAAGAATAACAAACATCTGTCTGTTTCTGATACTTACACAGGGAAAAACAAACAAACAAAAACAAATAAAATAAAATAAGATAAATAAATTAATAGAAATGAACAAACAGTCTACTGTAACCAAAACTACCAGAAGAGCAGCTTACTGGGACTAAAACATGCAGCAACTCTTGTTAAAATGCAGCTTAATCACAACACCACTGACAGCCTGAGTTAATAACAGATTGTCTTGTTACTAAGACACATGAAGTGATATGACAGAGCAACTGAACAAAAGTTCATTAAATTCAAGTGTTGGAGGCAAGAATAATCTGCACTTGTAACGATCTTAGAAACTGTGACAGATCCAGGTTGTGATGGCTTAAGAAGCTGTGATGTAACTCAGGTGTAATGACAGGTTTGTTGCAGATTACCAGTAAGCAGCAATTAGAGGTAATAGGAAGGATACATAATGTAATTGGTTTAAAGGGGAAAAAAAACTGCCTGAGCCTACACAGACCAACCAGTTGAGCTTATCTTACATTGATGCAATTGAAGAGTAAAGCCAGACCCTTATAACTTGGACAATGGAGGAATTGAAGAAGGTGTCCTGGTCCATCCCCTTTATGACCACAGTGTAGCATCTTCTGATGGCTACTTCCAGCAGGATAATGCATCATGTCTCAAAACTCAGATCATCTCCAACTGCTTTCTTGGACATGACAATGAGTTTAATGTACTCCAAAGGCGTCCATAGTCAATAGATCAAAATCCAGTAGAGCAGTGGCTCCCAACCAATTTTTCTTGAGGACCCCCTTGAAGCAAATACTAAAAACTCACTCTGGGCTGAAAACATGCTTGTTTTTATGCTTTCAAAAGTTGGATTCTCACCATAAATAATGTATTCTGGTTGAGTTCTGCTTCACTTTTCTTTCTTAAAATAAGGACAATGTGTGTACATTAATTACAAAGGCTCTGCATGTTCAATGCCTCGGGGACCCCTTGTACTCTTGAGGGGGTCCTGGACCCCAGGTTGGGAATCACTGCAATAAAGGACCTTTGTGATGTAAGGGATACTCAGGGCAATATTCTGCAGAGATATCCCCAGGGCTGTGGTACTTCTGTGAATGCTATTTCATTGCCTGACACTGCGGCGGACTCCATGACTGTGGAAGTTCCTGCTTCCAATAGCATATTAAATCACAGCACATTAAGCAACAAATGGATGTATTTAGAAACATGACAGAGTTTAACCCTTAGGGCACCTTTAAAAAGAGCATACGTTCTTCGCTTTCAGGTACCAATACGGTACCCCACATGAAAGTGCCATTGAAATGTCAAACCTTAATTTTTTTCCTCAATTTTTTCACATCAGATCTTCTTAACGACTTTATACCTAAGCATATATATAGTTTATTTTAACATATTTTTATATATTTTGGATTTTTTGCCCTTTGTGTCATAAGAAAACCCTGATTTTTCAATGAGAAAACACAAAAAATGCGTTGTTTTCCAAAGATAGGGTGCAAACTGGAATATTTGATATGAGGTTATTACAGCCTTGACTAGGTCAATAATTAATGAGAACACTGATGTTGAGTTTTTAATTGAAAATACCGACATTCTCCACGTTCGAGTACCAATACGATACCTCACATAAAAGAGTCATAAAAATCTCAAGCCTAAATATTTAAAAAAAATGTTTTCACATCAGATATTTCCAATAACTTCGGACCCAAGCATATACATAGTTTTTTGTATTTTATTTTATGAAATTTTTATGTTTTTATGCCTATTTGTTATAAAAACCCCTGATTTTTTCAATGAGAAAAACATAAAATATGCATTTTTCCTGTAACTTCTCAGCAAGGGGAAGAGCTGAAAAAATGATCAGTGGTGACAGTGTGGCCCTCTAGCCCATCTGTGAGCTCAAGTACAGCCCGCATGCCTTGGTTGCACTCCCTCTGTGCTCCAACAGGCTTCCCTGTGCACACCTGGAGCCTCAAAGCGTATGAGGTCTCCACGTCACACAAAGCCCAGATTTTCAATTCGTACTTCCCAGGTTTGGAGGGCATATATTGTCTGAATGAAGAGCGACCCCTAAAAGGGACCAGCTGTTCATCAATGCAAATATCCCGACCTGGGTTGAACAGCTTGTGGAGGCGGCCAATCTGCTCCACAGCTCCTTGATTGGGGTCAGTTTGTCTCTTCTGTGGTGGTCTGGTCGGCATAGTTGGTCATCAAAATACAGGGCCAGGTTTATCTCAGAAAAATCTCCATTGCAACATGGTCGCAGGAAAAAACATGCACACACACAAAATATATTCTTGGCCACAATCACACCACTCTTTTATGTGTATCCAAACACATCAGGACCATTTTTATGATTTTCAGTTTTTTATTGCCATGCGTTTTGAAAGGTAAAAAAAAAAAAAAATAGCAGGCCTCCATTAAAACACTATGTAATTAAACTCTGCTGCACCTGGAGGCTTGGGGGGTCATCTGACCTAAAACCTGTTTTCCCTGTATTTTGAAGTTAAAGGTGTAGATTTATTAGGTATTTTTGAGAAAAACATCATCACATGTCAGGGTAACAATATATCCAAAATATGTAGTTATAATGGAAGTTAATGGAACCAAATTGGTACCGAACGCAAAGAACGTTTGTCTTATACATATCTCCTGCTCAATACAGCTTGAAAAAATAGTGATCATGGAATTAAAAACATAATAATATAAAAAATGTCCTTGCCAAGTTTCAATTAGCATTTAAATTGAATGAGATATTTAACTGACTATTTTGAAAGTACACATTTGGTCCCCAAATGTGCCCTGAGGGTTAAGCTGACCTAAACTTAATCTGATCAAGGTAGAATGTGATGGAGAAGAAAGTCAAGGCCACATTGTGCAATTCAAATAACTGAAGAGAAACGCTGGTAATGTCTTGCTTTTAAAGTTTCTTTGGAGTTGAGTCCACACGTCTACAAGTCGTAACAACTCTGTCTTACTGATGTAGGGCAATTTCTTTGAAAGCAGAACCCTGCTTGACTAAAATATTTTATCTGTCATCTTTACAGTATGAGCTAAAATGGGGTCAACATTTTGTTTTCAATTTGCAAATTATTAACCGTCGGAAAGCCAACATGCTTATCTAAAGTGTTAAGCTAAATGCCAATCATTAGCATGTTAGCATTGTTATTAGAGTTTATATGGTGCATGCATAAATCAGGTAAAACATTTAAGGTCACAAGCAAGGCTAAAAACTCAGTGTTCACTGTTGTTTTAGGTGCACATAATCCTGTTTTTTTCCACAACATTCCAATTTTCATGGTATTTGTTCCGCTTTGTTTAGAGGATTACTCTGAAGTCACTTGAAGGGACATGAGACAAAACTAAACTGACTCTTAGCAACCAACCGAAGATTAAACTGAACGAGTGATAGCCCAAATATGTACTTCTAAAAGCTTTTCAACAACAAAAATCTGTCTTAGCGCCTTCTCTGAAAAAGACAGATTATTATATAAACTTCTTTATTTAGATTCTATGAGCTACAGCAACTTCAAACTTCCCACAAGACATCTTGTCACCCATACTCATTCACGACTGCAATTACTGACATGAGAAGAAATGGATCAGTTTGAAGAACTTTGTCAGTAATCTGCTCTAAATGTGTTTCTTAATCCTCTTCAGCGTCAAAGTAGCGTTCATAAAAGCATCATTCATTTGCTGGATGACTTTGTTCTTTACTCTTAAGAAAGATGGAAGTATGGAGAAGATGAAAGCATTAAGTTGGATTTTCTAAATCACACAGCATATCATAATTTTAAAACGGTGTAAATGAAATCCACATAATACACTTCATTTCCTCATCCTGTGTAGGAGGTCACTTCCTCATATATACCTGTTTCAATACTTACTTCAAAGGCAACTTTTCTCTTGGAGATGAACATCTTTGCTTGCTCAGCACTTTGTGTTTTCCTCTCCCCACATCCTCAGAGTTGAGCATTAAAATTACATTTTGCATTTTAATGTAGAGCTGCCATATTATCTCAGCAAACAAAGTACCAGACAGCTGCGTGTCATGTCTGTATTATTCATGGTTTTCTGATTATAGTACACGAGCGTTAAGTGTTTATGAAAGGAATAACCCTGAAGCATGAAGCAGATCAGATTCCATGAAAACACCAAATTGTATTAAACATGCAACAATGTTTTAAAATTCAAATTTACAGGAAAGAAAGGTGTCATCGGGTTCAGTACCTCTTACTGATGTTCTTGCTGCGAAGCAAATTGCACTTTCCACACAAACTTACTGAAAATGTGCAACATTTTGGTGCAGAGAAGAATTTTTTAGAAGTATATATAAGTACAAGTCCATTTACTATCCAAGTAGAGTGAAGCTGGGAAATATTACAAGTTTGTCAAATTTGTATTGCCTTTTCCCACTTATTCTCAAAATTTATCACATATAAGCATTCCAATTTCTGATTTACATCATACTTCAAGCTATAGGCTGGATATACAGAAAGAAATTAGCGTTTTTGTCTGAGATTTGTATGTCATGTTCTTCTCTGTGAGGTTATATTGCGGTAATGCCTTCAACCAAGATTCCACCTTCTTGACACTTTCTATGCGAAAGGATGCTTCATCGTTTTAGTGCTTAAATATTGTACTTCTCTCCCCTCAAAGCTCAGTTTTTACACTCTAAAAGTCTCTGCTTGCATGCAAATAAATGAATGTTGTGCTTGATCTCTCACAACTCCCATTTTCAACATACCTTTCAGCACATTTAGCTGGTTATGTATAAACATTTTCAACTTTAAAAAGTGCCAGAAGTGGTTTTGAAATAGAGAGTCCTGAAACTGTAGCCTCTGGTACTGCAGAAACCTCATGGTGGGCTTTCATTAGTTCCAGGAATTACCAGCCAGGTAGAATGGTAGCCGCATTATCATTTGGAACAGCTAATTGCTCAGTTACCAGTGCAGCTTTATCATTAACCACATCAGTAGCTGCCTTCTGAATGGATAGAACCTTCTTCCAGAACCACAGTATGTGGCAACTGCTGTGTTCTCATTTGTATTATTTTAAGTAATTTCATTATGCCTTATTTTTAAGTCACTCAAGCTTGAGAACAGGACACTTGCACGACATACAACAGTAAATCTGACAAGTAAGAGCAGAGCTTTGAATTGCAGCACAGCATATGTGTATGCAAACAGGGAGTTTTGTGCATAAAACAAAGTTTAAAGGAGAGAATTATATTAGCAAGTGAAAACAAGGAACCCTGCTGTAGGGATTTGTAACCATGTTAATGAGGTCAAGAATATCTTGTTCAGATGTTTTGCATCATAAACTTTATACAACTGGCTTCAACAAAGTGGCCATTAATAAGGAAGCGGATGATTTTAGGGGTAAATA
>JBAMHW010000012.1:10433264-10443803 GCA_037177495.1 Rhadinocentrus ornatus
GAAGGCTCTTGCTGTGGCTGATTCCACTGCAGAGAGCATCCGCTACGGCCTTCAGGACTTGGTCATGTCTCCAGCGGCAGCGCCCTTCACCCAGGGCTCTCGGGCAGCAGCTGAGGATATTGCTCCTGTGGGTCGATCTGTAGCTTGTTTTGGGTTTCTTCCTCTCAGAATATGCAGCTTGGGATGCTACCCCTCACTGCCCTAGTGCCATCTTTCCAAGCTGTCAGAAAGAAAGAAATAAAGGCCAAAGTCTTAACATTGTAAAAATTTCGAATGCCAAATTTCTCTACTTTTTCCAAACTTACTTGTATTCCAATCTCTCATCTTTTTTCTCAAAGAGTCTGACTCCCATAATTTTTTCATAATGGTATTATCCTCATCTTTCCTTGCATGTGATTGGCTGCGGAGTGGCCCTATCAAAATAAAGCCACGCCCCTTCTAAACATTGGACTCTTTTCTGGGGAGCTGGCTCGTTTGCATGATGACACATGATTTTACAAAAGCGTGGCTTCAGTGACACAGTGTGTGTGCTTGGCTGCCCTCGGCCCAGATCTGTCTTCTACTGAAAATGTATGAAGCATCATTGCGAGCAGAATCAAAAACAACCACGGACTAAAATCTTGTATTTAGCAAAAACGGACACAGATTCCTCTGCAAAATTACATTCTCCAAAAAAATAGAATAAAGACAAAAAAATAAAAAAAGGTAACTAAAAGGAAGGTTGATGTAAAGTGATGTTCTTTTTTTCACTGTTTTGATTGTGTTGTTGGCATAAAAATCTACATGACACATCTGCTACATGAAATGAATTAGAGAATACTTTTTTAAGTACTTCTTGCACCATCTGTGCAATAAAGCATTTATTGTTTTATGTAAAGCACTTTGAGTGGTCTTGTATATGAAATGTGCTATATAAATAACTGTTTTAGATTTGCCTCTCATTAACAATAAACAAAACCAATCAGCTACAACATCACTTTAACCTTAAATTTTATTCTTGACCATTACTGTCTCTTGAGGCTTGTAACGGTAACAATTGCATTCATTTCTTGCTTTGGTTTATGATGCAGTGTTTCTGTAACTGTACATAATTACAATGTTGTTCTGTTATAGTTGGTTGGTATAGTCTAGTTTATAGTTGTGCAGTAATGCTGATTAAAATGCTGCCAGTCTTGACAAGAGGACTCTTGTAAAAAGGATTTTTAAACCGAACACTTTTATTTTTATGTTAAAATGACTTAACCAATATTTGTTTCTTCTTCTTTCCTCCTCTTGTCCATTCTTCATGTTAGTACAGCTGTAGTCTGAGCTGAATAGTGACTGATACTTGATATAGTTTGGTGTTCTGGATGGGGAGGCATTGATCTGTTGAATCTGTAGATATCAAATTGGCTTTCAGACTGAGATTTATTCATTTATTGGAACTCCAAACCTGTAAGATAAACCATATTATCAAGTTTCAAGCTGTGCTCTCTGGAATAATTAAGCTGATTAAATTTAACTACAGCTTTTTTTTTTTTTAATGTGCGGCTGCTGACACTGTGTAAGTGCATTGCATTATGTTTTATTTGGGCTATGATCCAGCCTGGGACCTTTTAATGTTCTTGAGCTTTATGTGTACTTTTTGATATTCATGCAAAAAATGCCTTGATTTTGTAAAAGTATGTCTTAGAACTAAGATAGTAAAATAAGATGCTCTTAACTTAAACTGCATTTGTTAGTATAAAGTATTTTTTTTTTCCGTTTTCCAGCATATCTGAAGGGTTAAACTGATGTATCTTTACCTTAAATGGTGTTAAATGGTAATAACAGAAAATGCTAGCTTAAAGAAGAAACTTAAAAGATTAAAACTAACACTAACAGTGGAGGTGTACCAATTTAAAAGGCATGAATTTGAACCTTAGATGGCACAGTGACACCATGGTAGCAGTACAGGTATGAATGGATTTTAGTTCAATTACTAGGGTGTTCCTTATAAAAAGGTCAGTGAGGGGGCCAACATAAGTAGCACTGTGCAACTGCTACACAGAACTACATACAAACCATAGTTTGCATTTATCAAACTCCATGTACTAATAAGAAATTATGCTTCCTACCCATAATGCTGCTTTCTTGTCCTTATCCTGCATATTTTCAATGGTATTGATATCAGCATGAAACAATTGGTCATTAAAAGAGCAATAGGGTACCTCAACTGCAGATTTTGGCATGCTGTAAACAAAAATTTGAATGTCCTGCTGTGCACATGTATCCTGCCTCAAAGGAGCTTCACCCACTTGATACTTTTAAGTTTTTTTTATCAGCTTTTTTAGACAAACAATGGGTGATAGAAGAATTTACATCTCCATTTGGGAATTCAAGCCTGGTCTTCTGTATGAGAGATACTTGTAACTATACTAACAAGGAATGCCACATGTACATGTGTTCAAAGTTTGCCCAGTTATGGGAAAATATTGGCCTTTGGTCAGACAAGATATGTAATGTGATGCTTTACCTCTGTGTTGCGACCAGGAATGCAAAATATTTACTAGTAATCATGGCAGCTATATGCCATGCCATTGTCGATTTTTGTTGTAAGGAAAGCACTGGGGATCTATGGGGTAATGGGCAGCACTCTGTACCCTTACTCCAGCAATCTGATTTCAAATCTCAGTGGAACAAATATGGAGACTAAAGCAATTGCTGTTTTTTTAATAAAAGAAATAGTGTATGAATATGCTTCCATTGTCAATCACAGTCAGCACTGAGAAGTCTTTACAAAATCTTTGTTTAAAATTGCACACTTAATCCTTGCTTTATTTAGCTAAAAATAAATAATTAAAAAAAAATAAAAAAATGCAGATTTTATGGATTTTTTTATTTTTTACTTTTCCCATGCAAAACACCCTTACTTTCATCCCACATTTCATTTTCTCACGCCTGATGATAGACGTGTTTTTCCTCTTGGACAGAGTTGAAGGGAAGGCTGGCACCCTTCACTAAAGGTGGCTAAGTCACAAACATCCCAGTAGATTCACAAAACACAAATTGTTGGTAGCTGGACATGTGTTTTCAGTGTCTCAGAGAGAACAAACATGCTGCCCAAGGCATATTGCTTTGCTTTAGGATCGGATGGTTGGCATGGAAAATATAGCCCTTTTTTTTTTTTTTTTTAACCAAAAATAGATGGAAAAACATTGCTGCAAAAAATGCCCAAAATGACCATGTGTGAGATTTTTTCCCCTTCCACTTGTTTGGCTAGTCTTTTGTTGAGATGATGCTGGCCTACAAAAGGAGCAGATGCCTCTGATGAGTTGCCATGTCTCCTCTGTGGTATCAAACTACAAACATATTCCTGTTTCTTCCCATGAGTGATCACACATCCAACATTATTTTCTGCTAGTGACGTGTGTATGTGTGTGTGTCTGTGTGTGAGAAAGAGTGGACAAAAGAGGTTTAAGTTATCCGACTAAAGCTCTCCCACATCCTCTCAGATTGTGTGACACCATCAGATCCTTGCAAGATGGGGCCAGAAAATTAAAGCTCATTTGGCGGGTGGAGTGTAGCAGGATGGAGAGCTGAGCCGTTGGTTTGTCCAATATTTGAGTGTCCTTTTTTCTCTGGATGAAAAAGCAGCTGTCATCTCACACTTCTGTCCTTTATGAGATTAGTTAAACCTGACGAGAGCTCAACTTGATCTTACCATGAAAGCTAAGTTGTTCCACAGCACAAAGGCAGTTTTACAATAAAAAATAGTACACAATGACAAAAATTGTCTTTAGAAGGTTTAGAAAAAGAAAAATAGGGTTAGAGTTAGTTTAGATGATAAAAAAAATAGTTCACGTAATAAAAATATACATGGATAGTTATGATTCCTATCATCACATGTAAGCTTCTTTAACAACAGGTGGTTACAACCATGCCTTTGTCTATGTGTTACAAAATACATTCACTGGTCACTTTATTAGGTGCAACTCTTCAATTGCTTAACAACAAATGTCTAATCAGCCAGTATAAAAAGCCAAGTTCTGGCAGCAACTTAATAATTTTAGTCATGTAGGCATGGTCAAGATGACTTGCTGAAGTTTAAACTGAGCATCAATTTGGGGAAGCAAGAGAATTTAGGTGGCTTTGAATGTGACATGGTTGTTGGTGCCAGACAGGCTGGGCTGAGTATTTAGGGTTTGTGGTCTGTAAAAGAGAAAATATCCAGTGAGCAGCAGTTGTCTGGATAAAAAAGTCTCGTTGATGTCAGCAGTCAGAAGACAATAAGCAGACTGGTTGGAGATTACAGAAGGGCAACAGATTCTAAAAAAAACACTGGTTACAACCGATGTCTGAATGCACAGCACATCCAACCTTTCAATGTTACTCCTGTCAGCTAAGAACAAGAAACTGAAGATGCAATTCACAGACAGGAAAATGTTGCCGAGTCTGATGAGCCTCCATTTCTGCTGCAACATTCATGTAGTAGGTTCTGAATTTGGTTTAAACAACAAGAACCATCCTGCCTAGTTTCAAAGGTTTCTGCTGTGCTGCTGCTGGTGTAATGGTATGAGGGATATTTTTTCACACACTTTGAGCCCCTTAGTACCAACATTTAAACACCATGTACATGAAGAGTTAAGCAAATTTTCCATGCAAGCACATTTTTCCATTAACGCTTCCTGATATCTGTCATGTTGCATTAACACTGTCTGACGGTAAGAGCTTAACCAGATGTAATAAACTCACAATTTAAAGCCAGGGATTGTCACTCTATTTAGTTTTTAAATGTTTATGAAACATGATTTCTTCTGAAACTTTTTGGGGAAACTTTAGAGTTTTGTAGTCAGTGCTTCATTGTTGCTGAAGGATATCTAGTGCTCCCTAAAGTTGGAGAGCTCGCACAAGAGTTGCTATTGAATACCTGGCATAAGGACAAATTGTAAGGTCAGCCACAATTGCTATGTTGGCTAATGCAACTTAGTGAAATTTGGAAATTATAATTAGGCCAACATAATATCAGCATTGCACTACTAATCAGTTACTTGTTTTGATCAGTAACTGATTAGGATAAAAAAAATAAACAAACATTCAGAATTTCAAATATAGATTTTTCCACAGGAGCAAGAATAAAAAGGTTATATTCCAGCACATTTTCACCCAAAAATGTCTTAATTTCTGTCTGAGCCACCGAAGCATCGATGATAAAACACTGCACATAAAAGAAACCAACAAAAAAAAGCATGACATTTCTTTAATATTTGATTATTTTTGTTTAATAGAAATCACTGAGATTTCTCTCATTACTGACCCATGGGGAAAAAAGTTTCACAATATACAGGAGCATCATACACAGAGTTCTTTTTGTGTTTGAAAACTGATGATAGAGAGTACATGATTTAATTCAAGTGGGGGGACGATGAAAGGTAGAGAAGTTTCTCTATGATTGGTTTCTTGATTAGTTTGTTTTACTCTGTTATTTATTAAGTACATAATTATCTCCTCCTGATGGCTAAATGCTTCTACGTCAGCTCCAAAGATTAATTCACCCTTAGGAATATCAGTGCTTGATAAATTTGTTCTATATTTCTGTAAGACTACATGAGTCATGAGTTATCTTCACTAGACACGCTGAATAATGATGTTTTGCAGGAAAATCTCAGAGAAATCTGCCGTAACTGATTAATACTTTAGTGAGAACATCAACTAGTTTTTATTGTGGTTTGCATTTAAATAAAACTAAGTAAAGATAGAACATGTAAATTTAAATTTGAAGGTCATAATCTGGATTTATAGCATTTGCAGAGTATTCTCTTTAGCTGATTGAATCAACAGTGTGCAGCAATAATCACTCATTCTTTGTTAGCAGTGTTTGTTTGTGTGCTCTGTCGCCTAGTTGTTGATGATCTCGAGGGGCATTCAAGTCTGAGAAAATTAAGGCCATCAACGATGTGTCATGCAGAGTGGCTAATTGCAGAATTCCCACATCAGGGAGCAAAGTCCATTATCATTAGTTATCCACAGATATGTGCTGCTGAGAGTCAAGGATGAGAGATCGAAGAGGATGCAAGGAGAAAAAGTGAGAGGGGTAAGGAGACATGTACAGAGGACTGAGATAGGAAAGACTGAAAAGAGTGTCCACAGGGGGAGGAAAGAAGGGACAGTGAGGGGAGAAAGTGAGAACAAGAAAGAGCTATTAATTGTCACCTCTGCAGCTGCCATACTGTAAGAAAAAGCACCAAAGAAATGAAGACGAGTGGGAGACGAGTCATCTTGCACAAGGCTTGCTGTCAACTGTCATTCCCTTCCAGCATTCATAACTTGATGTCCAGAGTAGGGTTTATCTGGGGAAATGCATGCAAAAAAATACAAATGTTTACTCGCAAGCATCACACAAAAACCAAGTGAAAGGGATATTTGAGTTAATTGCTTTAAATGATCAGCCACATCCTTTTCAATGTTATCAACCTTTACAACAGTTCAACACTAACAGAGAAATAACTCACATCAGAGAGAATTATTGTCTCACAGCTACAAGCTTTTCTAACCGAGAAAGAGAAACTGTGTTTAAATCACCTAGTAGTTTTAAAAGTTCTCCGCGGCCAATCAGTTTTACCAGTGAGGAAGGTTATGTCGCAACAGGCACTGTTGCTATGGTTACCTGCAGTTCAACTTTCTATACGATGACGTTTCTTGTTTCAGAATAGCTTTTTGTTTTTATATTATACATGTTTATCATTTCAAAACAGCAAATACAGGCGTATTTAAAAAAATAAAAATTGATGCTTAATGTGCTGTATGTAAAATGCCAGTCTTCATGAAGTACTGCAAGTCAACCAGGTTGCAGGAGTCCATTTAGGAGTATGAGAGTTCAGCTAAGTGTGAAGTTTTCTGTGGGATTCAGATCAGGAATCAGAGCTTTTCAGTTTACGATAGTCTTTTATATTTTGAAACCACATTTGCTGTCCAATTTGTGTTTTGTCCCAGAGTAGATTTTCTTCTGACTTCGCTAAACTTTACGTCGATTCAATGTCTTTGAGAGACAAAGCAGCTCCAGGTCTTGGTTATATTTTCTTTATATAGTTTTTCTTAAAAAAATATCCATGTAGTCCTTATTATAACATCTTTAAACAGATTGGTGTCCTACAAAGAAATCATTTCTTTCCGTTGAGCATCAACCCTGTCCCCTTTTTCCCAATAATTTGAGTTTAGTGTCATTTTCAATACAGCCTTTTTATGAATGAAATGCATTTTGTATGGAAGAAGCGACAAATAAAACTCTTTCCATGTGAACCTTCTAAGACTTTATTGTTAAAAAAAAGAAAATAACTTAGATCAAAGATCAAGCTGCTACTGTGTCTTAGGTGGAATTTCGTGGTTGGAGCCTTCTTTGTTTTTATTGTTGTGCAGTGGCTTCAGAGAGTATCTTGAAATGTTTGTGTTACTTGTGTTACACATGAACACTGCAGATTAACCCGTTTTCCAGGCGCCTGCACTCTGCCTGCTCCTGGGTGGCCAGTTCCTGGTGGGGCTTGTGACTGTTGTCTCTGGCCCTCTGTGGCCTGCTCTCTGTGGTGGTTCTGGCTGGGGCCTTTCTCTGCAGTTTTCTGGGTAGGTGCACGGTTGTCCCTGTGGTGGGTTGGCTGGGATTCATGCTCTATGGTGGCAGCTAGTCACCTGTGTCTTGGAGCCCCCCTCCTGGTCTGCCTCTGATCTTTGCAGGGGCACAGTTACATTTGCACGATTGCACACATCACTGAACACTTCCTCATGTTTTGAACTCACAAAGTACCTTGTTTACTGAGACAGTCATTGTGCAGGTTTCTGGTGTTGTGCTTGTTGTTGTTGAGATTGTTGTTCTCAGATTCGATTTTATAGGTGCTCCTGGTGATTGTCTGCTTTGTTTTCTAACAGAGGCAGTAGGGTGTTTTCTGTTTCTTTACAGTTGCAGCAGCTGGTTGTTTGGGTTTTCTGTGATGGTTGTACAGTTGTTGTTGTTGGTGTATCTTTTTCTTCTTCCTCTTTTCACTTCCTCCTCTCACTCTGTGCCTTCCTTTGTTTTCCCTTGTCAGGTCCAGCATGTAGCTTAAAAATAGTCAAAATAATGAAAAAATCTCAAACATCAAGGGGGGCTTTAAATCTTCAAAGAGCCCCTTAGCAAAAGAGATTTGTTTGGCACATCATGGCAGCCCGACCATCATTTTGCTTGCTATGATGCTGGACAGGACAAAAAAAAAAAGCATTCTTCCAGTCAGAAATGCGATGGAGGGTGTGAAAGGAGACAGCTGTTATCGTGAGGCAGTGAGCAGCATGTGGTGCTCAAATTACAGTAAAAAGATTCTGTGTTTTCTCTACACGTTGAGAACAGTAGTTGTACTGAACAGGTCTATTCAAACAGTAAGGAGTGAATATATTTTTACTTTTGAATATTTACTAACACATTTAGACATCAGCTCACCTGCTGATGATCCATGGATGGACTGTGCTACATTTTTCATCTGACGGGCTGCAAACAGTATTAAAATAATTCTGGTACATTTATCCGTACAATAGACAGAGTGTGATTTTATACTTGTTCTTTACTTGGTCCCAAGTCCGTTTAGCACCACTAGGGTTGCATCTGAAATAATGACAATAATAATAGTCACACATGGTAACTGCATAACTGCAGAACTGTGAATTTATTGAACGGAGAACTACTCGTACCGTCACGGTAAGGAATTAATATTCAAACACAAAACACGCTCACACTGAGGGTGCTGAGCCTCAAAAGAATTCAATGGAAAATATAAAGGAAAGGAAGTGGCTTTGGAATTGGGCTGGGTGATACTGCTAATTTTTGTATCGTTCCGATACCAAATAAACCCAGGGCAAGTATCGCTGTACCGATACTGATACCGATATTTTTTGCTTGAAATTTCACAATCATTTATTGATCATGATTATGTTTATAATTAAACACAGTACAAATATTTGTCAAATAAAACATTTTTATTAACATCTTGAATGGCAGAACTGAGAAATTTAAATTTAAGCTTTTTTGTTTGTAAATAAAAAAAAATAGAAACATTGACAATGTAACAAAATAATAAAATAACTCTCTTATTCCCTATTTTCACACACAATTCTTTGAGAAAAAAAACAAAAACAAACAGCGCAAACAAGCTAAACAAAAGCAAAACCTACTATTATTTGGCGCTTACTCACATTATTTGGCTTTCTTTGTGGCCATCTATTAAAAACATATATTTAACATCATTCCTTTTCTGTCTAATCAATCATCTTTTCCTACTACAGTGTGACATTCACCTGTCTCCACATAAAAAAGCTCCTTAGTGGGATATCAAACTTCTCCACCTTCATTTTCAAGGCCCTCTAAACAATGACTGGTGAGAAAAGTATTTCAGAATCAATGCAAATCCACCGTTGTCATCTCTACAGGAATGAGGCTGTTTTCATACTGATTCTTGACCCCTTTTGACTGGTGGATCTTTAGGCGAACAGCTTCTTTGTTTCCACCTGTGCAGCTTTTTCTCTGATAATATGTTGGTATTGAAAGATAGGGGCGAGGGAAGGTTGAGGGTATGAAATAAATCAAATTTCTGCCCCTAAAAGCTTTACTTGATTCCATTTTGGTGTATCTGCTAAAGCAAGTACTGTTAGCTCTTATAATGCTGTGTGCACTTCATGGATGTTTTAAAGGGAGTTAGATTGTGTGCTTTCATCAGCATTGACTCACTTCTAATGAGCATGTAATTTTTTATAAATAAAAACAGAATAATTCTAATTATAATTCATCACATTTGCACAAGCTATAACTAAATCAACCCTTCTTAAACATGATAACCCTTGTAATACTCTACTGCCTGTACTGCTGCAACAATATAGTTTGACCCAAACTATTGGAAATGTTTATTGTTTACAAATCTGTTGAAGTATGCTTTTATTAAGCACTTTGATTAAAATAGTTACAACACAATGATACGATTTTGTTCCTACGTGCATGTGTTGTTTAAAATGGAAAGAGTGGCACAGTTACTATTTACAGACATGAATTCTTTCTTTTTTTTTTGAAGCACCTTTGGCAGAAATGGCAGCTTAGAATATTCTTGAAAATTATCCAAGTTAGTTTACCCAACGTATGTAAATATTCAAGACAACACAGCTGGATGAGTAGCTTGAGGGCCCAACCAGTGTTCAGTCTCTCCAGGACTTCTTTGTTTCCTCAGGGGTAAACTTCGGGTCAGTGTCTTGCTGCAATTTATTTTTTTACTGTCATTTTTATGTGATATCCAATATACCAAGAGAAAATAATAACAGTAAAATTTTTACAAGCAAGGCCTCTCAATAGTCAGCCAGTCAGCAACATACATACATGACTATTTCTAAGTATGCCATTATACTGTATATTAGTTTACCTTTTTATGTTGAATTACTGAAATCAATTAAGTTTTGCTCGATATTCTATTTTCTTTAGTTTATATATATATATATATATATACTCCTCCCTGAGCCGCCACCTTAACGTGGTGGAGGAGTTTGTGCGTCCCGACGATCCTAGCGGCTATGTTGTCG
>JBAMHW010000012.1:10460005-10470185 GCA_037177495.1 Rhadinocentrus ornatus
CCTAACTGGGCGAAGGCTCTTGCTGTGGCTGATTCCACTGCAGAGAGCATCCGCTATGGCCTTCAGGACTTGGTCATATCTCCAGCGGTAGCGCCCTTCACCCAGGGCTCTCGGGCAGCAGCTGAGGATATATCATATCCTTTACTGAAATTTCTTCTCATATACTATACTGAAATGCTCTCATACACAATACTGAAATCACTCACACACTATAGTGAAATTTCTGAAATCACATTTCACTAGTATGTATGAAAGGTATTCTACTAGTTTGTGTGAGAGCGAATTTCACTTGAAAAGGAAGTCATTTCAGTTGAAACAGAAGTCACGCAGTAGGGAAAAAAAAAGAAAAAAAATATGAAAAAACAAAAACAGGAGAGCATTTTCAAAATAAACCGAAGAGGAAGAAGTTGGAGAACACCGTGACAAATGTTTGCGAAGACTTATGCTGTATTAATATCTGCTCAGTCGCCTGGAAGTTAGTCTCAGTGAAGCAGCTGGCATCTTCAGTACTATACTGGCCTCAGCAGAGACTATTAAGACAACCGACAGTAGTAATTCTGAATGAGGACGTGCTAACTAGCCACCTAGCATAATTCGAACATTAGAATATACAGTGCTGTAAAACAAAGACCTGGACAGCACTGTGAGTCATATCCTGGAGCATACCCCAAACACAGGTGAAGAGTATGTTGCCAGTGCTGTCCAGGTCTTCCTTTGACAGCACTACATATCTTAATGGCCGAGTTAAGCAAGGTGGCTAGTTAGCTTGTCCTCATTCTGACTTGCTACTGTCAGTTATCCTGTTGCTGTCGCATTAGACCTAACCCTAATAATAATATCTGCTGAGGCCAGTATAGTATTGAAGAAGCCAGCTTCTTCACTTAGTGATTAATAATGTGGTCATGAGTTTATAAAATTAAACAATCCCACTGCCATTGAACAGAAGCAACACCTGCTATGCTTTCTGCAAACAAGAGGACAAGTTGAAAATGTCCGTGTCCTGGCCACAAATTTTAATATAACGTTATAAATACAGCAACACAGTTATTATCTCAGTTGCATAAGCATGATGCTTCAACAATGACTTATACATTGACAACTGAAAACATTAACATGGGGTTGAGAACTTCCTTTATTAAACACTGAGTCAAGGATGAGACAAGGAACTGAGGCTTGGATTTCACCATTTCTAGCTTAATTGAGATTACTTCCAGGCGATTGAATATTTCAGTGTTATAGTGTATAAAAGCATTTCAGTAGTGTTTGAGAGGTTTTACTATAACGTGTGAATGATTTCAGTATGATATATGAGAGGTTTTAGTATAGTGTGTGAATGACATGGATTTCACATGTGTCTGTGAGAGGGTAATTCTTAATAATGTCTTAAACGGCCCCTCATATTCCATGGTGGCTTTTTCATCCACTGATTATGCAGAGTCTAACATGTAACTAAATGTTTGGATACTTTTTAACTGACACAGTACTGTTGAGAGAAAACTTAAGCACATTGTGTGACGCCTTAGTCGTCTTTGTGATTTAGCCGACAGCAAAAAGACAAAAATAAAAAAGACAAATAAATAAATTAAAAAAAAAATTAAACAATAAAAGCCAAGAGGATGCTTCAGTGTTGGTTGGAACATTGGACTTTAAATTTAAGGTCAAGTAAAAGTTGGGAACATCATAACTTATTCAATGTTTATTAATTGGGCATAATGTCATTTGCCTCTTGCCATATTTGCTTTTTGAACACTACAAAGAGAAACACTGCAAAGCAAACTGGGAAATGCTGCTTTTGTGTCATCAACACAATTCTATAAAAGTATCTCACTGACGAAAGCAAATACACCGCAACCTTGTTTCTAAGACAGAATAAATTTGAAGTCTTTTCCTTTGGGTCAGTGTATATGAAGTGCAGTATATTGTACCCATTGAATTAGTTATCATTATGAAAAGACTGCAGATGCAGAAGGGAACATTTAACCAGGAACATCAGACCTCTGCTCAGGTTGGATATAGACTAAACTAAGCTGGGAGATTAAACCAGGTTGCCTTTGAGTACCTTAATTAATTATTTAAGTTATCGAGACAGCACTATGAATATTTAATAAAAAGTAAACCTTTAAAAGATTAATTTTCTTTTAAAGTTTTGCTGGAAATTAATTATTTGAGTGAGGCCTGTGGGTAAACTTACTAATAGGATATTAAAAATATAAAAGGAGAATTTTAGTTATTAATGGGGTATTTATATGAGGTTTTGGTTTGCTGTCCACTGAACAATACATCCCACATGTGGGTTTGTCTGTAGATTACAACTTTTCAGCAGAATCTATATAAATAATTGTAATAAGCAATATGCAATAGCCTTTAGCACATTTAAAGTGAAAAGTATGTTTATATTTTGTTTTGTAAGAGGAATCTAAACAGGTTGCACACTGTAAAGGGTGTGGAGTGGACCCAAGAGCAGCACAAATGAATCTGGTTTGTCATAAAAACATCTTCATTAAGGCGGGTGAAGCTAGACCACAGCTATCAGAAATTGCAGCAGGGTGAGTATGGCTGGATTCAAACACACGTCTACCGTGTGCCATGCAAACATGTAAGGCAGCCAGGAACTGTAAGAGCCTCGTGAGCATGTAATTGTTCAAGAGTCTCTACAGGCTCTATGAGTGCAGTGGAGGGGAAAAGCACAAACTCTCTGCTCATGGACGTTCTCATGGAAAGTGGTTCAGGTGAGGGCTGGGTGCAGATCCAGACCAGGGCTGAGATGTGAGTGTAGTGGTCGGAGGCAAGTCGGGTCGATACCACAAAGGCAGTCCGGGAATAAATACTGCTGGACAGTCAGGCATGAACCCAAAAACAATCTAGCAACGGGTTAGTGAAGTGAAGCTACATATATACTGGCTTGATTGGAGATGGGGAGCAGGTGACAGCAGCCGGTGGAAGGTGTGGCAGAGCAGACAACGCATACCAGCATAATATCTGTTTTTATATTGAAATAAATGTCACAAATACATTTTAAAGAAAGTTAGAATACATAGTTACATCTCACTTAAGGATAGATGCAAAAATATTACTTCCTTTAAGTAATATTGTGCAAGTTTTATTCACTCTCTTCATTTACTAAAATTGTAAATTTCTTTAATTGACAGCGGGAATATATTACTAGTCAAATGGGCTGAAATTGTTAATTGTTATATATTAGTTTATCCATAAAGTAAAAATATGTCTTTACAACTAGAATAGAAATGGCTGACCAACCCCTCAGGGATGTTTTGCCAAGAAGGCAGGCATGTTTACCCTGTCCAGCTGGAGTTGCAGGTTCATTGCACGGTAAATGTGCTCCCTGCTATGATGATTGTTTGCATGGAAGTTGTAGCTGAAGTACTCATACAAAGATGATTTGATGTCTTACTCCATGTTTAAAAATAAATTTCAAAGATTTGTCTTAGATGGTCAGCTGACCTGGGCCATCAGATGTCTTCCCCTAATTACCCCAACCCCAAAGAAGCATGTAACAGTCCTCCTGATCTCACTGTAGCAGTGTTTTCAGCCACTTGCTTGTATCAAAAGTGAAGTGTTGTGCATTGTAAAAGAAATGCTATTAGTGTCTAGTTGTTACGAAAGACATTGGCATTGTGATGTTGCACAAGCCAGATGTAGTAAATGATGATTTATACAACATAAACAGGGGGTAAACATAGGTCTAAAAATGCATTTCCGTCTTGCATTTGCAACAAGTTTGCTTTCATATGAAGTTTCAAGCTGCTTTTTCTTTATTATTTGTCTCACTTGTGGTATGGTTTGAGCTGCAGGTCCAAAACTGCATATTCCAGTTCTGGTTTTATAAAAACTCATTGGTGCAAAGATTAAAGCAGATACCAGCTGCAACTGAAAACTGTGAAAGGATTAAATGATAAAGAAAAATGGAAAAAGTGATAAAACCAAAGCTACTAAAAGAAAAGTAAAAAAAAAAGGAAACCCATACAGGTAAAAGCAAATAAATCATGATTGGGCTGGTATATAAGAATCCAGATAAGATTTGTTCCAAATTAGTTTTTGCACCTGTGTTTTGGAGTTTGAGTAGGAATATTTTCCTGTGGCCATTATTGTGAAAAAGCAACATTTATGTAGCAGGAAATGTGCATCACAATTCAGAAAAATATTAATACTACTGCTGTCTGAACACTCAACTTCAACACTCAACAAAAAAAGTAAAGAAACAGCATTTAAAGTGATTTATGACCTCTTGAGTGACCCAATGATTGTTTCTAATTTATTGAAAATAATAGCTGGCAAACCAACTTGAAACCTTTTATCATCGGAATTACACCTTTACTAACTACCATGCAGTTATGTGCTAATATACATTGTATTTCTATATAGTAAACATCAGAGGACATCACATATATTTTCTGTTAAAAGCACTGCAGTACCCATAGTTGTTGGTTTAGTTCTTGCAGAGTTTTGTTTTTATTTCTGGAACGTCTCTTGGAGATTCAGTCCCAGAAAGAAAAGAACTCATTCATTAATTTTTACCTTGCTGTGCAGGACAAATTGGTCCAGGAACAGATACTATAATCAAGTTGTTTGATAAACAGCACACTCCCTGTCATGAGTTCCTGTAAGACTGCACAGTTTTGAGCAATGACTATTGTTGGCTTTCCATGCAAGACACTAAGCTCCAGGCAAACTATTTATATTAAGGTCATGATGCAAACCAAGACATGGTGTAGAGGATTTTCAGGGGACAAATACTGGCATCACAAATGTTTAAGTTCCTTCTTTGTGTGAGGCAGTAACAATTACTGGGAACAAAGCACTCCAAGGCTATTTTGTGCATCACAGGTGGGGGTGGTGGGGGCTTCAAGGACGAACAGACACTGCTGTCTGTACTACAAGTAATTGGAGGCCATTTCCAATAAAGAAGCTACGCAGTTTCTCACATCATTGGTTCAATATAAGACTAAAATGGAGGAGAAGGGAAAAAAGCAGCATCACATCAGCAGATGGCTTCTTTTCATTGCTGCAGTCTTTGTATGGCTGGACAGATATAACACTGCATCAGAGCAACAGTCACTTCAACTTGAAATAATGGTCTGCATGTTAGACATGATGACTGATATTCTTTAGGTGGTCTTCCACTACATCTGGTTCACATCAGACTGAGGTGATGTGTTGTCACTCATTATGAAGGCTGAGAATAACTTAAATTCCTTTTTTTTTTTAGCTAGTAATCTGTGATAATTTAGAAGCTGTAATATGTTTTCAAGCTGAACTGAAATTATTTGAGTCAGAAAAAATATGATGAATAAAAAATACTGTATAACAAAAGCTGTTGTTTTTTAACTCGTAACCATTCATAGTTTAAAGGGAAAATTGCACAATTTTACTGGTAAAATTAAGTAGACTTACCTGTTTTACAGTGGGCTGTCTTGTTGTGCTTTAGAAGAAATGCTAATTTACAAACAGGATTGTAGGGTTTGAGATAAGTATAAACTTAGCACACAAAGAGGATCTAGTGAAAAATGCCTTAGAATGACTGAATCAGTTTAAAAATACAAGTAGCAGTGATTTGGAGACTGAGAGAGAGTCAGGATATCACAGCCTCTGTTTTAGTTTTGACCAACTAAATAAATTAATTTGAATGTTTCAGCCTGGAGCATCAGGTTACAGCTGCATTTTGCTTTACAGCACTGTGTCACATGCTAACAACTGGATATCAGCACGCTGTCCGAGAACGCAAGGAAAAGAGAGATGAAGAGGTCAGCATATGGCTGGCTGGAGAGAGACAGGATGCAAGATGGGTGCTAAATTATCTTTCATTAGGGGTTGCCAGAGTGCCGAAATCTGCTAAAGATCAATAGTGCTGCTTTCAAAGAAGGTTTCCCGTGTTTTCCATTTCCTTCAAGCAGTGTTAAATCTTTATAACATTTGTTAAATAGACATACTGCAGGTGATTGTTAATTCAGTGAAGTTAAACTACCAACAGCAACTTACATTTATACGTAATCTTTTGGACTTTGCATCTTTAACATATTATTTAGGTAAAAGAAGATTTTTAAAGTTTCAGTAAAATAATCAGTAGAGTCATCCTTGATGCAATTTTAAACTCATTGAAAATGAGGGGCAAAGAGGGCAAAATCCATTAAAAAACAATATAGTTGCTGCTAAGTCTTCAAGATTGAGGAGTTAGAAATCACTCAAAGCCTCTTAAATCCCACATTAAGTCTCTGTGGACTTCTTCTTACCCCTGTACATTAATAATGGTGGAATTTAGCTTTTTGTTGCCTGTGCTTTGTTTTCCCCTCCGCCTATCATCTTTGAGACGTGCAGTGTGCCTGGGACAAGAATATTTATTTGAACACTATTATTATCTGAGAAATAGGCCCCCTGCTGGATCTCCATATGCACATTTAGACCTCAAGTTGTGCAATTATCCATGAAGATTAAAATGAGCAGAACAAGCAGGAGATTAGAATTAAAGGTACCAAGGCACTGAAGGAGATGGAAGTTATTTCTGCATACTGGAAAAATTTGACCAGTATCTGATGATTGTTTGCCAGTTCTGGTCAATCAGTGTAATCGGTTTGGGTCCAGTATAGATTCTTTCATGCCTGAATCCACCTAACATGCTTTCATCAAGTGTCTTAGAGATGAAGGCTGCAAGGGCAAGTGTCATGGATGAAACAACACAATTGTAGGACAAATTGACATCTGATAATACTGAATACATAATAGGGATGCATCGTAAAAAGTCATTTGTAAGATTTGTTTAATCTGTTTTTCTTTGAAAAAGTTATAGAAGGTTCTTTGGTACATTTGTTTTAGGGTTAGGGCTATTAATAGCGCAAATGAAGATGAAAGATTACTCTAAACTACAAATTTGTTCAGTGTTTTTGCTAACCCATATTTTATTGTTTCCCTGGCATTAAAGAGAAAATAGATTACAGATATAAGCCATTGTCCCAATCCTTATTTCTAATTTCTAAAACAGTATTGGACCAGAACGTCGTAGAAGAAGTTTATAGTTATAATCACAATAAAGAATCAGTAATGAGTTATGATTCAGTTAATGGAACAAATCCATTGTCTGGTACTTTCCACAGAATAGCTTTATATTGTCTGCATTGATTATTCTTACCTTAACAAAAGATCAATCCTTTTAAACCTGAATTTCTGTGTAGCTGTGGTTACAGATAGAAGATTAAAAGATAATACATTTACATGCATATAAGCTTTGACAAGCAGTTGCCTTCCTGCCATGCAGGTCTTGACTATGATACGTCTTTACAGCGCTGCGGGCTCAGCTAGTCTGGCAGTGCAGAATATTATTTGAAATCGCCGGTTAGAGGCAGATTGTGCTTATTAATAATTTGTATTATTACTTCCCATGAAAAAGAGTGTCTTCTGTATCATCCTCAGTCACATTTGAAGTATATTTGTGGCATTAAACTCTTGCTTGTTGCATGAACTTGGTGTGCATTATACTGAAAAATTTATTGAGTTTTGATTTAACACTCTATATCTATCCATCACACAAGGAAAAACTCCTTAATGGTGTAAAAGTGCTCAGTTCTTTTATACCCTCAGAACACACAGAAGCAATCTGGGGCTAATTATAATTACCAGCTTGCAACAATAGCTTTAGAGTTGTTTTTTTTTCCTTCTTTGTGGAGCTTTAGCATATCCTTTTTTCCATGGTAACTGATATAGTGTCAATGCGGGGCTCAGCAGGTCTCTGAACCAGCCCCACTTAGTCTCTGAACCAGTAACCATCCAGCAGTTAAAGAGATTACTTCATTGCACAACTATCAAGTAAAATGGTTTTCTTGCCTTCTGCTGCTTTCATTTTCCTCTAATATATTAAAGATATTGAGCCTTATTACCTTGTGCATGCTCAAGATGGGGATTGAATTAAACTGAACATTTGGTGCGATCTGTTGTTCTCTTAATCTAAACAATATTTTTAAATGGCATCATATGATCTTTATAACACTAAACAGAACTGAACTGTATTGATGGGAATTAAACTTGCTTGACTTGGATTTGAAACTGCATCATTTCCCTCTGATTGTAACCAAACCGAACTCGAGTTCAGTTCAGCTTCATTTGTACAGTGTGACAAAGTCTTCTCAAGGCCCTTTTACAGATAGAATCCAATGCATTCTCCAATTATAATACAAGTAAATTACAAGATAAAACTTTAGTTAGATTCCAGTTAGACCCCAGTTCCATAAAAAAAAAAAAAAAAAAAAAAAGATTGCCCTGCTAGACAGTAGTAGTAAGATCTTCTTTTTAATCCTCCATCCTGGGCATGCAAAGGGCATCAGGTAACAGTGGAATGGGAAAAAAAAAACTATGTTAATAATATATAGATTTCAGGTGTCTCCAAACAGACAAATTTTATTTATGTTTGTTTACGTTAGTAAAAACTGTTCTGACTTTGTCAGCAGAGGAAATATTGGATCTTTAAATCTGTAACTGAGTGGAAAAGATGGGAAAAATTAGTAAATGAGGTCAAGATTAAGATTAGATAAAATCATATCATTACCATTTGTTCTTAACTGGATAGTACAATTTTGTGACTATTGGTTGATTTTTGTCGTCGGTGTGGCTCAGTGGGTAGATTGGTTGTCTTGTAGCCTCAGGGTTGCTGGTTCGATCCTCGTCAAGGTGTCCCTGGGCAAGACAGCTAACACAAAACTGCTCCTGATGGGTCGTGGTTGAGTGCCTTGCATGGCAGCTTCTGCCATCAGTGCCTGAATGTGAGTGTTAATGGGTGAATGTGATGTTTAATGTAAAGCGCTTTGGGTATCTTTCCAGGTACAGTAAAGCGCTATATATATACCATTAATAAATAAAACTTTAAGCTTTTGGAAAGAAATTAAGTAAATAACCTTCTTGAAGATGATTTTCCTTTTTTTTCTTAACTTCCCATTGAATTGTGGGCAGTTCTAAGCATTTCAGATCTTAGGGATCATTATGTAATCATGTTTGTCATTGTATTAAGAATTAAGTGCTTTTTCTATTGTACTATTTTAAAGCTAATTAAACGCATCCCCTGCTGCTTTTCACTAAGATTGTGATTCAAGCTGTGCTGCTTATGTATCTAAAAATGTTAGGAAAAAACAGTGAAATATTAAAGGGGTGTTTTACCATGCCGTTTTGGCATCAATTTTAGGAGGATACGACTGTGCAAAGGCAGTTTTACGATTCTGAGGCTCGATATTGCTTCAGTCTGTCATTATACAGAGATTTGGTGAAGTCCATGAGTTCTGCCGTTATGATGCCCGGGTAACAGGTGTCTTTCTTCAAGCAAGGTAGAAAAGGAACATTATCATCATTGCAAATGTCTGTCTGCCCCAGCTGGCAAATGCCTCAAGTTTAGAGTGAAAGATGATGATTTCTGAAGTTATGAATCCACTCAATGTGAATTTTTAAAACTGAAAAGTTTTGTTTTCACTTATTTGATTTTTCTAGTGCTGTTACAGTTGAGGCAGCTTTACACTCATTTACAGCTTGAAGATGATTAAATTTTAAATGATTGCGAGTGCATTGAGTGCATGTTAATTTTGGAGCCACATAAGGATAAAAAAAAAAAAAACTAATTTTCTTTTTTGGGCTGTTTGTAGGTGTAAAAAGAGGTGGAGTTGTCATCCACCAATCAGAGTCAAAAGTTGGATGCTTGACTCCTCTAATCTAGCACTTGGAGTGTCCTCAATGTGTAGAATCAGTCAACAAGACTAGGAAAGTGCTTTTATGGATGAAGAGGTTTCAGCTGAATGGTTTAAACTTTCCGGCCAATCCCAGAATTAAAGCTGGACCCACAACCAAAAACAAGCTGTGGTGCCATTTGTAGGAGGCATGCCAATCTCCTCTATGAATAATGAATTAATAGAATGTGTTACTAAAAAAATGCAGACATATTTCTACCTATATAGGAGAAAATATGAACAAGACAAAAGAATAAGTGAGTTGGACACTAGACACCCATGTAAATGACTCATATACCATTCCCTTTACAAGAGGACAAGTGTCTGAGACCCCTGCTTGGGGACTAGACTTGTTTTAGTCCAACTGTGTAATTCATGTAGCTCCAGTTCAGCATCCATCCATCCATTTTCTGTACCGCTTGTTCCCATTAGGGGTCGCGGGGTGAGCTGGAGCCTATCCCAGCAGT
>JBAMHW010000012.1:10478409-10496117 GCA_037177495.1 Rhadinocentrus ornatus
ACAGGAGCTTGATGAGTAGATGGATGGCAGCTGGGCAGCAATCAACTGAATTCAGCCCAGCTGTAGACAGGAGACAATGTACCAGAAAGGGCAGCAGAGGACGCCAACGAGTACAGGAGGAACCAATCATGACAGTACATAAAGAGAGTATAAAATGGAGTGAAGTCCTACTTGCATCTGCCAGATATTTTTAAATTATTGATACAAGTAGTCCCATTGAGACATGCAGTCTAGTTTATAATAGAGACCTATTTTAGACAGATAAAAAACATTTGGCTACAGTCACAGATGGCTGTAACAATACAGAATATAAATTAAAGTTCACATTAAGGCAAAGAGCAGGTTGCAAATGTAGTAGTGAACACATGAATTCTTGAATGTAGCTCAAGAACTGGCTCCTCCCCTTAATTAGAGCAGCAGCATATGAGACGCCTGCTGACCTCTTTCTTCCTCTGCTTCCTGTGAGTGCTGTTTATGACTTCCCTTTTAAACCCCTAGCTTGTCATGTGCTTTGCCTGTAACCTCTCTTTTACCCTATTACAGCTGCAGCACGGTTTTGTTCCGCAATTCTTTCCAGGTGCGTTTCAGGTGTGTAGCGCCCGCGAGTGCAGTCCACCTAGCAGGATCTGTAATATCACAAATTCACAGGACTATGACGACAAAAAAACAAACACTGTCGCCATGACCGGTTAAAAACGTAATGCTTACATGGTTCAGCAGCACAAATCTGCACGCGGGCTTTTATTTAGAAAATACCAGAAGCTTTTACACTTTTCCTGTGTCTGATTTCCTGTCTGACCCTATCTGAACTGCGAAAATTGACCCATTCGGGGTGCGTGGAGCTAACAATAGACTCGGCACGTAAATTTAGCGGAGCGCCGCGACAATGCGCTTCTGGCACGCTTCAGGGATGCTTCTGATATGCGCTGCGGCGCACCTGGTGGAAACCAAACCATTGACTAAAACGGCCGCGAATAGCAGCACATGTGCACATAATGTGCCGCACACGCACCCGGTGTAAAGGAGGGAAAAGGGTGGTGAGTAGCTCGCAGGCAATATTTATAAAAGCAACCTGAAGGACGTGCCTTAATTTGTTGCTTTTCATTTGCAGGTCATCTGCTGCTGTTTTGTTTTTTAACTGTGTTTAGCTTATCTTTAGAAGTAGTCTCTTTTTCTTTTTCTGTATAAGTTGATTAAGTTGGCTTTCTTCATTCTATTGTTGTTTTAACATGTTTTTTTTTGTTTTGTTTTTTTTTTGCTGGGAGCCATATGGTGGATGGGCTAGGAACTCGTGGCTAGAAATCCCCTCTTTGTACATGGTTTGGTGCACTGGGTACACGAGGGCTCCACGTTTAAGTTTGCAGTGAGGTTTGTTGTGTTGACGAGTTGAAAGTGGTGGCACACCTAGGAAACACCCCCCTGTAGGCTGTCCTTTGCTGGTGGCCCCAACTAGTCTCGTACTTTATTTAGCCATTCAGCTTTTAGCCTTTATAGCTGGAATGGAGATTTATGTGATTGATTTAAACTTCAGACATTTAGATTCTTTAGTATTAAATATATTTTTAACCTGCACCCACGGTTCAACAGGAGTGAGCCTGCGTCCTTATATATGGGGTCCTACACCCCACGTGAGGTTGTCGGTTATTCAAAGTTCCACCTTTTCAAATAAAGCATTAATACTTTAATCTTTAATCTCTCCATATTTGACAATACCATCCATTACACCGTACCACTACAACACACACACACACAAAAAAAGATTCTCTCTTTTTAATTTAGATTTTATAAAGGGTCATTCCTACTCTAGACTGCATCAGTTCTGTAATAAATAGACATGGTCAAACCAGAACATGTAGCGCAATAACAAAAAAAGTCAGTAAATCTGAGAAACTGGGAGCTGAAGCACTGAAAAAGCGGATATAAAAGCAGCTGTCCAAACTCAATGAATTAGCTTTTCACCACACAAAGACAAATCATTTTTTGCCTCTGTGCCAGAAGTCCTCATAATCTTTACAAGACTCACAACATGAGTCTTGTCCTCTCAGATGACAGCTTGTGAAATGACTTTTAGCTCATCTTCAGGGGTTTTGTGCAACATTCCACGACCTGGTGCGACAATCACCACAGATGAGCGCCGAGGAGAGACAGATCTGCTTCGTCGTCCTGCAACCCTGCGGTTCGTTTACCCTGATGGACACCAGTGATTTGATTTGGCAAGATGTTGTCCTCTTACCCTTGCCCTGCGTGGACCTCATCATCACACAGCGCCCCTTCTCCACCGCCACCCCGAATGTCTTCTCACCTGCCTCATTTCCACTGTGCTGAGTCACAAAAGGAAAGTTTTAAGAATCTGTAGACCTGTTTTAGAACAGGAAGAGACAGTAAAATTGTCACAGATGGCTTTTTTCCTCATTTAGTCATCAAAAGATTTGAGAAGGGGTCCAATCTTAGTGGGATAACACATTTTTCTGATGTTGCCCCCAGGTGGTGGTGTTTAGATATTTAAAAAGCTAACATCACTTAAGGTGCATCCCAGTGCATCTAAAGGATCTATTAACATTAACAGATTCTTGACCCTTTATTTTATATTATAATAAAAAAATTTGGCCCTTTGACAGTTTAGATTAAAGGTAGCTTCCCAACAAGAAAGATGCAAGTTAACCTTTGTTCATTAAACTTATCCATAAAGAGAAAATAGCACACTTGTGTTTTTCACATTAAGTATTGCATTAAAAAAGGAGTGTGGTGTTTATCTTTGATTATGGGCAATACTTCTTTTATTGCTGCAAGGATGGGAAACGTCTGGATAATTAAAGAGTTATATATATTTACAGACTTCTCTATTTATGTTCTGTTATGTAGACTCATGCTGAATGTAAAGTTAGAAAATAAATGGCAAAAATGCTGTTTTTATCCTCCAGAAGGAAATAATAAAAAATGAAAATAGAAAAGTCTAATAATTTAAAATAAATACAGTTAAATATCTGATTGCCCACTGTAGATTTGTGATGAGATGACATTATAATTTAGCATCTGTGCTAAATTATATGCTAACAGTTCAATAAATTAGATTTTTTGGGGGGGATTTTTTTCTGCTGATGATCATTGAACATACAACATGCAACATTAATTTTGAGGCAATGTGCTTCCTTTCTTGTCTGTTGTTTTATATATTATCAAAGGTTCATGACTTCTCAGTAGCTGCAGTGGCTCTTTAATCTGTTTCCTTGGCTTGAAGTGTTATGATGAGCTGTATTGATCCCCGATAGAGTCAATCATAGGAAGAATAATTCTATAAGTAAATGCAACCTTATTGTGGTTATTGCAAGTGGGAAATTACACAGCCTTGTTGTACAATCTTACCATAGCTGTGTTACCTGTAGACTTCCCCATGCAATCTAAAACTTTGTTTAGTTCCATATATCAGTCATCATAAACAAAATATATTTTTCAGTGTCACTATAACCTTTGTTGTTATTTAGTTTAACGGTAAATAAAATTAGAGATTGAAATGGGGCATTGAGCGTTTCAGGGATTTTGTTTCTCCTACATCTTTATGGGTAAAACGTCTCTACTAATGGTGCTGGCAGAGTTTTCCATGAAGTGATTATATCTCTCTAGACAACACACAGATTTTCTCATCATCACATCTGTGTTATTTGTCTTTTTCTATGCTGCAATTCACTGTTCATTTTAACAAATATGGTGCCATTAGTTTCCTCAACAGACACTCCTTCACACAAACACTTCTTTTACCCCAGCACAACAACACACAATAAATTAAGACCAGGTCTATTTAGTCCCAGGTACTCGTGGAGGAGGATCAAATTGTCATTTCCATGGAAGTCATTTAAAAATTGCAGTTGCCTGAAAATGAAAATATCTTATCAGGTTTGAGCAGCCTGAGCCAAGGTACAGAGAATTTAGGGTTTGCATTTTAATGAAGGGATTCTGAGTAAACCATTAAACCTGTCGAAGAGCATGTGTCTTTGTTGGCAGCAGGTCTCCTGCACACCATTCCCGAATGCCTTGCTTTATTTAGTTGGTTTAGCTTATTTAGTCAGATCATAATTGGAAAAAAAGGCTCGAAGTTAACAAAGGTCAGATTCATTTCAGGCCTGTAAGACAATAAAAAGTTCAGCAGTGTCGGAGATGCTGGATTAGAAATCTATACTATAGCAGGTACTGTGAACATAAAAGACTTCCATTAGCAAAACAGAAAACCTGTACAGGTGTGAATGTGGATCAGCAGCCAGCACTGCTCATACATTCGAGTTAGAATTGTCCCTTTACCATTAATAACAAGTTTTTATTTTTATTCTAAACTAAAGTTTGAATATATGTTACTAATATATTAAATTTTTCTGACACTTTGTTTTAACCGACTTTTCCCTTCTTTACATTTACTGCTGTTAGCGACTTTTAACTTAGTAAATTTAGATAAATGATGCAGAACTTGTGTTTTAGATCAAGATTTTTTTAGTCCACAGAGGCAAATTAACATCTCTCCAATCTCTAAAAAAAATCTACCTCACTTGTGTCTCTATCATTTTATAACTGATGTGAAATAGTATAAAAATACTCCGATCATTCAATATGTGCATTAGTCTAAGATGGATAAATAAGCCCAGATCAATTTATTGTCATTTGATGTTTTTTACTTGGAAATCCAAGTGCTTCTATATAATTCAGGTGGTGGTTAAAAAACTGGTTCTGAGATAGACTTGGTGTAATCCATTTGATGAATGGCACTTCTAAGGTGCATATAGAAAAAATAAAAAACTGTTGAAATTCAGTCAGAAATTTTTAAAACTTTATTAATTTCTTGGAAGAAACTAGACTAAAGCAAATTAGACAAAATCATAAACTGAGATTAAAAGTATTAACACATCTTTGTAAATGTTTCTGCACACTTTCTCCATGTTTGTTTACTGAAATTGACACGTTAAAAAATACATCCAGTCATGTCAATTATTCAAATGCTGCAAAAGACTCTTTAGTCATTATTCTATTATAGTTGAGTGTAATGTTTTGTCTGGTACTTGAGTATTCAAAACAACCATGGTTCAAATTACGGGGGAGCTAAGGGGAACTCGGTGCTCCTGGAAAGCAGTGAAAACACACTCACAGCTCTAGAAATTGTCAATATTTAATTTTCCACAAGGTTCCTGATTTTTCTTAACGTAAAAGTATAGAATTAGTTTGTCAGCAATGTGTGTTTTATTCATTTATTACATTAAACATTCTGAACATCTTCCTTCACTATTTGAGGTGATTTTACATTGATCCTCTTTGAGGCCTTCTAAGCATGTTGATGCTGCACTTGCATCACATAATAGCCACAAAAAAAAGGGAGCACAACAACAACCTCATTGTTTGATGGTTCGATGCCTCCTCCTGCAACAAAGCAGTGGTTCCAAACCTCAGGACCCAGCGGCAGATCAGAGGAGATGCACAACACCTTTAGTCCACAGCAGCTGTAAAAATGATGTTTGCACATGTACAAAATGATACCACATTTACGAGTAGAAAGACATTTTAAAAAGAAATTGATAAGTGAGTTCATCAGTTGACTGCTCTGTTTTTTTAAAAAAAACAGTAGACATCAGAGACACAAGGAGACCAATAAGTGGATGCAGGGCTCTGAGTCAGACATGCAGTATAAAGATGCTTTTCATGTACTCCAACCTACAGCCTTTACACAACAAAAAGAAAATTATTATTGACATTTTTTTTTTTAAATCCAAATAAGTTTTTACACATTACTGCAGCTTTGCTTTACAACTGTAACATTCATCTTGAGGTTTTTCAATTTTGCTAGTTTTAAATAATTATCTTACCTATACCAATACTAATGCCAACTTTATTTAAAAGCACTTTCACACATCTACATCTAAAACAGTGTTTTACGTCATTAATAAAGTAAAAAAAAAACACAAGACATAAAACAAATAATAAAACAATAAATACAACTATAACAGAAGTAAAAGATAAATAATAATATATAAGTAAATAAAATGTTTTATACTGGGTCCAAAGCCAAAGAGTAAAAGTGGGTTGTAAGATACATTTTAAAAGTGGACAATGAAGGGGCCTGTCTAACATTTAAAGCTAAGTTGTTCCACATTTTTAGAGCAGCAACAGAAAAAGCTCTGTCCTCTCTGAGCTTCTGTTAAGATTTTGGCACAGCAGTGTCATGAGGGCACGGATTACTGTCCCAAATTGCTTCAAAGTGTCTATTTATAGGCTAAATTTCAAAGAATCACATTTGTGTCAACAACCTACAAACTGCTCACATGTTGCACCACTGTGTAAATCTAATTTAAACCTGTTTTTAATGGCAGCGCTTCCTTCAATGTCTTTAATATAATTTCATTGTCGTTTCAGCTTCTTCTGTAGATTCTACTTTTAAACTTTTGTTGGTGGACCGATGCAATTCTATTAGGTGAGGAATTCCCACCATGATGCTGGTGTTGTGCGTTGAAGGGTTCTGTATTTAAAGTTTGCAGATCAGTCCATGATTTACTGAGATTACAGACACTGTAATCAAAATGGGGAAATTCAGTAAAAAGGGCAAGAGTATTGAGTTAATTATTATCAGGTGACATGAATGTAGGAAAAGTATTTTAAATTTTCAAAGAAAATGAAAAGACAAATGTCAAAAAAGAGAGAGAACTGGTTATTCTTTTGTACTTTTGTACTGTTTGTTAGAACTATAAAGTTCACAGCAGCATCTGTCATAAGCTTAGAATGAACAATGCGGGCAAAAAAAAAAAAAGAAAGAAATTGCCTCATGTGAAAATTTCTAAGGCTGGACCGTGTTGGGTGCTGTTGTGACAGCTCATCTCCACATAATACCAACTTTTGATTCCTGTTAAAGAAAAGTGGAGGTGTGCTTGGAGAAAGTAATAAATAAATAATAGAAACTGAACAATGCTGTGAAAAGAAAATGGTGCTGAGGGTTTTGAAAGAGTTGTGAAGCTTGCTTAACAATGTTGTGCTTTTTTGCTTGTTTTTTTGGGGGATTATTCATCAGAGTGCGAATGGCACAAAAATAAACTTATTGACTCTTGCTGGTAAAGAGAAAAGACGCCTCTGAACAATTTGGCTTCTCTCTTTTTGTTGAAAAGATTTACAGCTTTAAAAAAAATCCATAGAGATGAATTAATCAGCTTTAACAGCAGCAATTACTGTCAACCTGAAATCTGAGAGCACAAAGCCATCCAGCCTCGCCGATAACGCTTCATGTATTCCCTCTGCTGCTTTCTGAAAAATTCTGCTAATTTCTGGTTTGCTTTTGCTTTGGCTTCGCTGTTGCTGTGTATTCGCTAACAGAAAATTACTGGGAGCTGTTCAGTTATAAATGGGCTTTAAGTTGTTGATGATGCAGAGCTGGATGCTGGAAAGCTCAGTCAGTAATTACTGCTGCTCTTGATTTTATATTGATGTGATGCCTTTAAACAGAGAGACATTAACCACCAATAACAACAACTGAAAAACTTCTCTATGCATGACTCTCTTTCTGTAATACAACATTTTCAACAACATGTCATGTCCTTCAGCTGAGCTTTCTGTGTAAGGACACTTCCAGTAAAAGCCCTTCATAAAAGCCCTCAGTAGGAGGGAGTCTGAACTATTACCGTATGTACAAGGTTCCTATATTTAATTTGACAGCACAATTGGGCGTTTGATATTCCCGACCATAAATTAAAACATTTAATGTTTTGCAGGACAATCTTGTCTGTGCCCCCTGGTTTGATTTGAGGGTGCTTCTGCTCCATCTTTATGCAAAGCAGACAGATGAAGCAGCCGCTAACCTTTAAGTGTTTGGTAGTGTTATACATCAAGGTTCCATGTTATCTGCTAATATATGCACTATTAATCCGGACAGGGTGCAGAGTTGTGTCTTTATGCATACCTATTAGGAGACAGAGATATTAATTCCTACCCACACCTGCAACTTCTTACCAGGGGAAAGTGTAATTCATATGACAATGTTGGCAGAACAATGCGTGGAGACTTTTGTTTCTGACTATTCACTCACAGCTCAGTAATATTGTAGTTTTGATTCTGATTATTCCTGTGTGGAAATGAAGTAGATTTTTGCATGAACAATTTCAGATTCACTCAGAACAAGTTTATTTATGCAACAGTATGTGGAAAAAGTGCTTGTAGCACAACTTTCCTAAATCATTAGTTTTTTGTTTTTTATTTGACCACAGATGTGAGCCCCGCAGAGCCGAATGAGCAGCCTGCAGACACTTAAAATAAGTCTTGTTTCTGTCCATTTCAGAGCCTTCATTTGGGGCTTCTATCAGGAAACAAAACTTTTCTTTCCTTGATGTCAATGTACAACAATGATTTAACATGTAAAACGTCTTTTCTTTTTTGCCTCAAAAGAAAGACAGCAGTAACAAAACAATATCCATCCATCCATTTTCCACCGCTTATCCAGAGTCGGGTCACAGGGGCAGCTGCCTAAGCAGGGAAACACAGACTTCCATCTCTCCGGCCACATTCACCAGCTCATTCAGGTGGAACGTGCGCAGAACACCTCACCAGGGAGGCGTCCGGGAGGCATCCTGACCAGATGCCCGAGCCACCTCATCTGGCTCCTCTCAATGCGGAGGAGAAGCTACTCTACTCTGAGCCCCTCCCAGATCACCGAGCTTCTCACCCTATCTCTAAAGGAAGAGACAGGTGTTACAGAAAATTCTGTGACCTATCAGAATCTGTGACTGCAGTGGGCGATAGTGAGTTTTTTTCTGTATGACCGTCTTAAAAGATGAGAGAAGAAGAGTACTTAAGTAAAGGATGAAGTAGCCGACTACCACTGACTTCGTATACAACATCTAACTGATTGTGTTTCAGGAGTAATACTCAGCAGAAAGAGGCGCCTGCCATAATATCCCATATGAAACTGTAACTGTACGGTATCTAGAAAATGTAGAACATGGATTTATTTATGTTTTAAGCTGAGCAGCATTTGATAGACTGGCACATTCAAATCAACAGTGATTTTTTTTCTGTTCATACAAATGATATAGAAGGGTTATTAGGTAAGATTAGTTTAGGTAGAATTGTGTAAATTAAAGTATACCAATGTAATGTAAAGAGTAGAGAAGAAGGGCTTGCGCAATGGGGATAATAATTGTGTTAGTGATTTCATAAACTTTTATTACAATGTATTATGAGACAAATGCGTTGACAACTTTGTAATGTGTCATAGATTTTTATTTTTTAAAAAAAGGTATTTTCTCAATATTGTTAGGCTTCGGTCAGGCCTCTTCTGGCACACTAATTTTCCCGCTTGGAGAGGTTAAACCTGAAAATAATACAAGAATTAAAATTTTATTTACCAAGTTTAAAATCATTAAATTCTCTGCTGATGGTGATTAGAAACGAGCTGATCTAAGGCGGTAAACAGATAGGGGAGATGGAAGAGTCCCTGAAAACACTTTTAAAAAAGTCTGTTTGTTATAATGCACATATAGTACGATCACACATTCTGATGGGTATCAGAAATGGTGACCTGGGTGATACTGGCTCTGTGAGGCTCCCAGAAAATGTTAGATGGGTCTAGACTGCAGTGGGGAGATGGAAGAGTCCCTGAAAACACTTTTATTAAAGTCTGGGTTTATTATAATGCATATTTTAGTAAAATCACACATATCTGTTAAAGTGCTAATGTTAAATTCCCATGGATGTGGAAAAATTTATTCAGCATTGTTTTAATGGCGAGTTATACATATTTTATCAAATGCTGCTCAGCTTAAAACATAAATAAATCTGTGTTCTACATTTTCTAGATACCGTACAGTTACAGTTTCATATAGGAAATTATTGCAAGCGCCTCTTTCTGCTGAGTATTACTTCTGAAACACAATCAGTTAGATGTTGTATACGAAGTCAGTGGTACTCGGCTATTTCATCCTTCTGTAGTTTACGTAAATGCTCTTCTTCTCTCGTCTTTTAAGACGGTCATAAAGAAAAAAACTCACTATCGCCCTCTGCAGTCACAGATTCTGATAGGTCACACATTTTGCTGTAACACCGGCCACCCAGCAGAGAAAACTCATTTTGGTCGCTTGTATTTGCGATCTTGTTCTCTCGGTCACTACCTACAGCTCGTGACCATAGGTGAGGGTAGGATCGTAGATCGACCAGGATTGGGTCTCTGCTCTTTGCGGATGATGTGGTTCTGTTGGCTTTGTCGGGCCGCAATCTTCACCTCTCACTGGAGTGATTTGCAGCCGAGTGTGAAGCGGCTGGAATAAGAATCAGCACCTCCAAATCCGAGACCATGGTCCTCAGCCGGAAAAGGGTGCAGTGCTTTTTCCACCCTGAGGTCCTGCCCCAGGAGGTCCTGCCCCGAGCTGCGGGTAGTGACCGAAAGAACAAAAACATAATGACACAAAATGTGCAAGAAATAAAAATGTGCTAATTTGGTGAAGAAGAATTTGTTGAGTGGTGTGATGATAATTGTCTGGATATTAACACCAAAACAACAAGACATGATCGTTAATTTCAGACCCACCAGTGCACACAAGACTAGCATCATGGTGAAGATGCCCAGGTTGATGAGTTCTATAAAAATCTTCTATAAATAAGTTCCCTTTATTGTTTCGACCAGTGTATGTTGCTGGTTAACAATAAATGAACATGACATATGGCACAAATGAGAAGTTCAGGCCCGCCCTAAAAGGTTTTAAAATGTTAAACAAATCAAGTCTAACATCAGTGTGGCTCTAGATTGTTGATTACTTTTGGTTTTTAACAGTTAACTAATCACCAAAATTAACAGCGCATATTTGTGCAAGTACTACTAAAGAGCAATCATGAGGCAGTTTGAGAGAAAACATTACTGTTATCAGCAGAATCAAGACCTTATCAATTGTTACTTTTTATCAGCGAATAGTTTTGGAGTTGGGTAGATATTTTGCAGGAAATGGCTCATAAATATCCCTGAGAATTTTTTTTCTTCTGCTGTTTTTTAAATTAATCTTTGCTTTCTTTATCTTTGGTTCTGACAAATACTTCAGTTTAGTTCAATTCACTAATGCAAGAATTTTAATTTATTTTATTTTTTATGCGAAAAAAGAAAGAAAAAAGAAAAAGACTTTTGTAAGAACTTATGTTAAGATACTTAAAAAAATATTTTCTGACATTTTGCAGAGTTCAGAATACATTCGGGTAGTGAAATAAACACCAGTTGAAGTAAGCAACTTTGGTGATGCCACATTCAACATTTTCTTTATGAATGATTGTAAAATAAGAAAAGTGGTTGATATTTATTACGGTGAAGTGGTTGAAAGTTGATGTTATTATTCCCTGAATTAATGGTGCAGCTATGGCTAAAAATTGAAAATCAATCTAAATATCTCTGATATGCTTTGGAGGACTGTTGGTTATTAGCTTGATTTGTAGCTATAGTCCGTGTTAATGAGCTGAAACTGGAAATCACATCATAGATCGTAGACACAATTAGATGATTACAGCGAATGTATAAAAGCCTGAAAAGTTAGGAGGATATTGACCCTTGTAGAAGTTGGTGAGGCCACATTTAACAGCTTAAATATTTGTGTTACCAGTATTATATTCAGGAACTTGCTGTATGAAGCAAATTGCATTTGCAATACAAAATGTGTTCTGTATAAAGGTTGTCAATATGTCAACTAGGCCTCCAATCTCATGTTACAGCTTGCCAGCAAAATGTCTATAAATAGCATTTATCCTTTGGAGTAATAGACAGACTTTTCTTTGATAACTTAAACAGCATGGCATCCCTGTAGTATTAAGTAATCCACCCAAGAGTTCTGAGCAGAGTCGTCCTCATTACAGAACGCAGCAGATGATATGAAGCATTAGAGACAAGGGGGAAATGAGAAGGGCATGGGGGGAAAAGGGAGGAAGAGAGGGTTGAGGAAATGTTGAACTGTGTCAAAGCAGACTGCAGAGTAGAGGAGGTGGTATCTGTTGATAGGGGAAAACTGAAGCCCTGAGGGTAGGTTTGTGTCAACCACATGCTCGGGCAGGCCCTCACTGAGCCAGGCCTTTTGTTATGCTGATTTACTTGGTCTTTTGTCCAAGACACTGATGGAGCGAGCATGTGTGAGAGAAAAGGACAAGAAAACAAGACCGAAACGGTTAGAGGGAAAATGCAAACTCCACTTAAAGAGGAAATCTCATTAAAACAAAAACTTTCTTTTTTAAATCTTTGGAACATATATATTGATTGTTTGAAGTCATTACTGACTCAAAAACTCAGAGAAAACACAACTCTTGCACATTTTGTGGGGGTTGCCAAGGTTTGAACATATACCACTAAGATGTTCAGAGTTTCAGAGGATTTCTAACTTCACAGGCGTTGTAAAGAGTATAATTACCCAGCCTCTCCAACTTCATCTAATCAATGATTACACATTCATATAGTGTAAAGAAATGAGCTAATAATCAAAAAACTCATCATATCTTAGGTCTACTACTTGTAATCAAATGTACATATGTGTCCAATTATATGTAAAAAGAAAAAAAAATCTTGAGTTTCAAGTTTTAAAAATATGATTTATGGATGCACTAAAACCAAAATATATGCAACTTTTTCCGAAAATAGGGAGTCCTCATCTACTAGATTTAGCCATTTTAACTCATGCAACACTGACAGTGACATGCCATCATAATTTCTGCAAGGAAATCTGCGACTTTCTAAGTAAACTTGCAAAATCCTTGACCTATAATTTGTGTCTAGATTTATATTTGCATAGTATTATGAAGCTGTAGGACAAATCTCATAAGTAAAGTACAGAGGGGAAGGACCTAAAACCAGTACATGTAAAAGAGATTTAAATTCATGTGTAAAATGGAGCTGTTGTGATATTTTGACCAAAACATGTGACATTTTATTATGACCGAAGCAAACTGTATCAGTTTACATTAAAGGGGGATAATAAGTCTATTTTATAGTAGAAATATCATTCGCATTTTGGGATAATGGAGAAAATAAAAAAGTTAAACAAATCATCTCACGTTATATAAAATCTGTATAGAAAAACAAATTGAAAATGTATCCCTTAAGATCAGTTTAGTAAGAGTTTATTCATGTTTTGTTTTTTTTATTGGTGAATTTTAGCAAACTTAGTGAAAGTCTAATTGCTGTAGCCTTCACATCATTAGAATATAGACTGATTAATTGAAATTATTATCAAAGTGTTTTGATAAAGAAACAAAGAGAACGCAAAAAAAAAACAGAACCGAGGTGGTACATTTCAGGATGAAAGTGAACCAAATCAAAAGTAAAGCAGAATTAGAGTGTGACACATTTGCAAACACAGAGGATGACAGAGGGTGTCCCTCTTCCCACAGTCCAGCCCCCAGTTTTGACGTCACAGACTCAGAGAGACAAAACAAGCTCTTCTCAGCTGAGCTTCTCACTCGAATCTCACTCACACACTGGCACACACCCTTCAACTCACATTCAAACCCTCCCTCAGATACGCCGCACCACTTGCCGCGACACCTGCCCAGCAGTCAGCCACTGTGGGCGCACTCCACAGCTAGACACTGCACTTAAGCAACAAGAAAACTATTTACTCTACCCGTCTGAAACATGATCATCTATAACGAAGAAATGCCTCATTTTGTGTGTGGCTACTGACAAGGGGGGAAAGGAGCGCTCCCGCTTCAAACCCCGAGTAAGACCCCATCTCAAAGAGCAGCAGATGTGACAGAAGAGAGGCGGAGAGAGTAATCCAATCTCCCCCACCCTTTCTCCTCCTCGAGAACAATACCCAGCCTCCAGCTGGAGAGGGTCAGCTTTTGTCCTTCTCCCCACGCTCTTGCTCAAGAGTGAAGAGGCGACAGACGCGCTGACACATTGACCCGCTGCAGTGAGAGGAGAAGACGGTGCAAAACAGCCGCTGTGCTCTGCGTGGTTTGATTCAGTACTTGGACAGCTCCTGAGCAACAACCGGCGGGACTGCGCGGCTTTCCATTAGAGTGTGGAGCGTCAGATGAGGGACTGAAGCAGATCTGCTTTGGAGACTAAAAAACTCAAATGCAGCTACCTTTTTCACTTCAGCTTGGCCCCAGTGGCCCCTCACCGTCCCTGGGATCACAGAGCAGCACTGCCAGCTTCCAGCACCTGGGAGAGAAGCAGCTCTTCGAGAAGTTTTGGAAAGGGACTTTCAAAGCTGTGGCCAGCCCAAGACCAGAGAGCGTTATCGTGGCAAGCATCACTGCCCGTAGGAGAGTTGCTGAGTGAGTCATCTCCTTCATTTTTTTTTTTTGTCATTTCTCTGTTGTTTCAAAAGAAACTCAATTAACAAGCTAATCAACTGATTTCTCAGTTTATTTAAACAGGAAATGGCACAAAGATTTTATTATTCTAAGCTCCAGCTGAAGTATATTCATAGGATTTAATTCACAGTCTTTCTGTCAGTTTTCTAGTTAGATAAAAACAAGTTGGCAAAAAACAACAACAATAGAAAAAAGTCATTACGTCAGTCATATTTAAGCATAGTTTAAATCTGGAATCCATCAGATATTAGGGGTGTCTGAGTCAGTTGAAAGCTTGTCAAACAGCTGCTATATAAAACTTAGATTTTGACACTTTTTGATTTCTTTTATTCTGTATTTTGACCCAGAGATTAGCAGAATTAGAGCAGTTTACTGTGGTCCTGTAAAAATTTAAGTCTTTCGATTTCTCACCAAGTTTGTACCTCTATGATCTTTATCTGCATATGCAGCTACTTGTGAGTTATAGTCTGGACACAGCTGGCCCTGAAGAGAAGGATGCTAAGATATTTCCCCCTTTAAAGGTCATGTGACAGCATCTTCTTGCTTCTAATGTCAGACTTGTCCATTCTTCCCCCTGTGACATGGTTTTGTGCCTGAGTCTGTCAAAGAGGCAACATGTTACGTGTTTGTTCTGACACTTTCATCCCTCCGACCAAAGGTTAGCTGTAACACAGCAGCCTTTAGGGGCAAGGATGAATGTTTTGATGCCCTTTTCCCGAAGATCCTTTTTTCCTTGTTTTAGTCCTGGCTGTGCTCCTGTCTGCTCAATCAACCATCCTCTGCTCACTTTGAAAGCTTTATCCATTTTGTCAGGCACTGTTTGACAAACACTGCTCATCTGTGTCAGTCTGCTTTGTGCTGGAATATTCTGTATATGCAACCATGCACAATAAATAAATGCTTCAACATACATGAATATATTTGAAAACCCATCCTTACAGACATTCACATTTATAAATATCTAAATGGTGCAGCTTGCCTGAGTGACCTTCAAACGGTTTTGACATCCACTATCAGCTTTCTCTTATGTGAAATTAGCTATGTTAATGAGGATTAGAATGGGCCATTTCATCCACATCGACATAGGCAGTGGAAAGACAGTGAACCAAATAATGTGTCTTTAATAGCTTCTGTTACTGCAGGATACCATAATGCTGCACATGGGATGCTTATATGGGATTTTATTAGCTTTTTGGCTATTAACAAAAAATACTTTTTTAGTGTGACAATATAACCAAATTAGGCAGTGTTGCCAAATAGCTGCAGCTGATCAACCATCGCCTCACTCAGATAATAGATTTGAGGAAAATGGGGAGGAAAAAAATATTAGAAATTAAGCAAATGGGCCCACAAAAATGAAATGTAATGTGGCCAGATGCCGTAAACTGAGCAGCCTTTTTGAAATAGCCGGAGACACTGGAGCTGGGCCCATCTGTCTCTTCAACTTTAGCTTCTCTAAGAAGGAAGTTCTCCTCAAGTGGCTTTGCCTCTCCACAGGCTCTGTCCGGGTGACAGTGATGATGATAGCAGCGTGGCAGGCGAGAGCGAACATCCCCAGAGAGCAGACATAATGTTGCTAATTCGCCTGGTCGGTGCAGCATCCCTGTGGTCTGGAGTTTTGTCTCTCATCCCTCCTTTGTGTATATTAACAGGAGGCAGAAATCCAGAGGGTTTTTTGGGTGATGCAAATTGTGAATAATGAGTAAAGTACACACACACACAAAAAAAAAAAACAGACAAAAAAGCTAAACAATATCCAGAGAATATGGATACAGGAGGAGGCTGACACTTCCTGCCTCACCCCTGCTGCACTGTTGATTTTTGCCAAAGCAGAAAGTGACTGGGGAGTACTTAGACAATCAGAATGCATGGCCTTAGGCTTGCTCCTTGGCCTCTTTCTCTCCAAAAGGAAACATTATTATTCACTGTGAATAACTGAGGGGTGATGAACAATTGCAGTGAAAGTGAAAGGGCATTATGTACAACAAGCAGAGATGGAAAGAGGAGAGGACACAGGCAGAGCCATGGGGAGATGCTTCATGTTCAATCAGTCTTTTACTTTTTGCACCATCCTCGCCTCTCCTTTCCTTTCTGCTCCTTCTCTCTGTCTCCTCTTGCTCCTGAGATAAAATGCTGGAGGGGCTTGATGACCACAGAGTAGTAATTCAAGTTTGTCGTTGTCCCTCTGCCCTCCTCCTCCGTCTCCTCCTCTTCAGGGCAGTTACACAGAGGAGGGGAGGAGTTTGCTGGCTCCGTGCAAGAGGGTGGAGTTTCTCTTAAATCCATAATGTCCCTGCAAACCATTTTTCTTTTTTTTTTTTGGTCACAAAAGTGGGGGATGGGGGGGTTAGGTCATCATTATAAGATTGCTGGCTAACTTATATTGAGTGTGAATGTGTGTGTGCATCCATGTGTATATGTATTGGAGATGTTTCCCAGCCTTTGCAAGGGTTTTAAATTAGGGTGTTTTTGTGTGTGGGGAGTGTGTGTGCCTGCTGCATTAGTGGGTTATTGTCTAACTCTGTGGCAGATGGTAAGCATGAGAGAGTGCAATGGAAGGGAGGGTGTGTGTGTGTTTGTGTGCGTGGTAGGGGGTTTCAGGCCTCTTACCTCAGCAGATGCTGGTTTATTGAGGATGAGGGGGAAAGGGGTTGGAGGAGCTTGTACACTGACAGCACCAGAGAGAATACGCAGCAGGCTGGACAAAAAAACAGGAACACTTTTAAAAAGAGTGTAATACAGTCCACCTGTAGCCTCAAAACTGACTACAAGGTTTGACTACAGTTGAATTATTTAGTTGTGTCACATCCGTCTCAAAAGGCAGGATTTTTTTTAGCTAAATATCGTAGGACTTTGACACTCACATAAAAAAACTTGGAACGCAGAGTTGAGAACGTTGTAAGCTACAGTAATACTAATTTTATTAGATCATGGCCACAAAGAGCTATGTAGTAGAAAGTATGTGGTGAAAGTAAAGTTTATTTGTTTAGCACCTTTCACAGGCAGTCGTCACGAAATGCCTCAGAGAAAGTAAGTCTATAAAATTCACAATCAAACAAAATGCATAAAATAGAAATATAGAATGCGAAATCAGTCATAAGAGCTCAGATCTAACTAAAAGCTTGTTAAAAGACTCTTTAAAAAAAAAAAGGCGCTGTTGTAGATACTGTTCTTCTTCAAAAATGACACCCAGGTTTCTGAGACGCCCAGCCTCAGAAACCTGGGTGTCATGTCAGGCTTCTGTCAGGCTCCTAAATCACCCAGTTTCTGTTTAATGTCAGCGATGGCATTGTGTCAGGTTTAAGCACCTAATATTTATGAAAACACAGAGGAAACAGAAAGACACAGTTAAAATTTAGTCTCATGAGGAGAGTCAGACCAAACTGCATGTAGTCACAGATTTGATCTACTCT
>JBAMHW010000012.1:10503339-10524651 GCA_037177495.1 Rhadinocentrus ornatus
TATATATCAATGCAATATAATTGTGTACGGTGTCTGAGAGCATAAAACTCCTACAGGCATCAACATTCAGTGAAAAGGAACATGCCTGAAAGGAATGAGAGTGACTGCAGCTATTTTGTGTTGTTCATCGTCTTTTCCTCCATGCCTGATAAACAATATCAAGTTATCTAACATAAAAAGTAAAGAACTGAATGATAGGGTAAATGTGAAAAAATAACAACAAACTTTAATCTGTTGAGAAAGAAAACAGAAAAAAAAAATAGTAAGTAACAGTAAAAACTGTAGATTACACAAATGTAAACATAATACATTCTGACTCAATCATAATAATGAAAAACCTGAAGGCTTTTAAGTGCCTTGTTACTTAAGATGTTTTTCTTGTGCTTATATTTAGCCACACATGAATAGAACAAAACATGCTAAACCCACTGGCATGTGCAGGCAAACACGTGGACACACAGTATATAGGCATATCATTTCATTGTGTATGTAGACTGACACATATTGAAGTGGGGTGGTGTTGGAATGCAGCACAATAATTCCTCTAGAGCTGAGAAAGCAGCGGCAGCGTTTTTGAAGATCAAAGCAAAGAGCCGAGTGTTAACCCTTTTCCTTCAAACATCAGCTAAAAGCTGCTGAAATTTCCCCTCAGGCATCACAGTTCCCTGAGAGTGGTCAACCTCTGCATGTGAGGAATATGCAGGACACTGCCTTCCCTCTGCAGCTGGTGACAAGCTTCGACTTTCCTTTCCTGATTAGCATATTTTAGTCTTAGATGTTGTACATATCCCAAACATATTTTCCTGTTTTTGCAGGGCCGTTGTTGCAAATGTGAAAGTGAAGTTTAACTTAACATGTGCAACCTTGTTTATAGCTGAAAGATCAGACACCATCTAGTGTAACAGTTAGCTTTTATGTTAGATTAACTTTATTCTACTTTGCTTACTAGTATCTAAGTCATACATCAAAAAATTAAGGAAAATTCTCAGCGTTACCTTGTAAGTCAATAATGATTCATAGTAGTTTTAACTTTGTAATCATTTTAATTGGCTGTTTATTACAGGAAATTAGTGAATGAGAAGGGATGACAGAAACCAAACTCATAACTTGTCACAAGCAATTTCTTCTCATTTGTCACTTTTATTCCTCAAACAAACTTTTTACATCATTATGTTAATCTGAAAACCATAAATAGCACTTTTAATTATGACTCTAAATAATCCAGCTCTGTTTGACTTCCAAGAAAAACACAAAGCACATTTATGGTTTTTTTTAGTGACACTTTCTGTCACAAATTCAAACAATTCAACTTTAACAAGTCATAATACTTAACAACAAAAGATAGTTCATGGGAATAAAGTCCTAAAATGCATACAAACAGTTAATACACAAAGAATTAGAGCCTCTACATTCTGCTAAATTATTAGCACTAGAGACTTCTTCACATAAAAGATATTTTTCTAAGGCTTTGCGAAGATATAGATGTTCTGTCAGCCTCAGTAAAACATAAGGGAATAATCTGTCATTGTGTAAGAAGAAGGTTTATGCCTCAGCGGCAGAGAATGGGGAATAGATTTAGCTTGAGTTTTTATGCATGAATTAGTTTTATTTCATAATGAAAAGAGAAGAAAAGAATAAAAAATAAAACATTTAACCCCATCCAGTGGCGGTACTGGACTTGGGTGGGTGGGCAAGACATTATTAAGAGAAGGGGGGGTATATACTAGGAAAGAAAATTATTGTGTCCATCTCTAAAACACACTCACATACACACTGGTGATAAGTGTGGTCCCCTAAGACAACCATGAGAAATAAAAATATCTTTACAGCAATAATCTGGATCACCAAGAGGAAATATTTGCAAATTGCATATTACATATCGCATTTGCAAGTTTAAAAAAGTTCATAGATAGATAAGCTGGTTGTTTTGGGGGTGCAGTATGTGGAGCTTGGTGTGGTAACAGAGGCATCAATGGCTTCTTCCCCTAACAGTAATAGCTTACTGTCTGGTGGCAGTGGTAGACTGGATCGTTGTGTGGACTAATGTCAGTTTGAGGTGCGGTCCTGGGTCGTCTTCGCTCGGAGGGTTGTGTGGCCCTCATGTTGAGCCCTTCCCCTTCATCCAAACAAGATTCGAGATGGCCCTTACCCTAACGTGAACGTGTGAAAAAGAGGAGTAGGACTAAAGGCCCCTTTATCCTCCCTTTTTAAACGTTGTCCATCGTTGTCGTCCTAATGCTCCCATGCATCTTTTGCAATTCCATGGTTGTTAAGTCAATTCATTCACTAGCAGGTAGTGCAAAGTTCATAGTTCACTCCGATGAGCCGATGTCAGTTTCAGACACAGTTTAGCAGCGATAATACATCACAATAAAGTGGTCCGTTATTGCTGTTTCAATGTTAGTTGATTTTTGTCTTTTTTCAGTTTGTCTTTCGCATTCATTTAGATGTTCTTTTTTGCGTATGGTAAAAGGGCGTCCTGTTCTCCTATGTATGTTTTATTGTGGATATTACACACGTCACACACCTATGATGAAGATGAAAGACTACCGTCAAAACATGTCTCGTAGGCTTATGCTAAAACAAAGTGTTTGATAACATAAGAACTAAGTAGGCTTTAGAAAATCATAGACACTATGAACTTTATTGGATTGTTTATGATACAAGTTTAGAGTAAGTCAGAGTTTTATGGATCTGCACCTGCTTTGTGATGAGATCTTACGCAATGACATTTAAAAAGGCTCATGGCATTTAACTCTATTAGCATAACAAATTGAGTTGCTTGTTCACAATATGTGTGTCAGTGCCTTTGTCATTTTGTTTGATAGTCGAGTGCAGACTATGTAAGAATAAATAAACCGTATGGAAGCATATTCAATGCAGAAAACATCCTGATTTCTCTATTAAATGTCTCCCAATTTACTGTATCGGTACTTTGGTAAATTTAGTTTTTTCAGTTTTCACTGAAAGTGTCACCAAGGTCAAGTTTTAATCATTTGTTAAGCGTTGTTTGAAACCACTCGAAAACCTTAAAAGACATTTATGCATTTAATCTTAATTCTTATCCAACTGAATAAGCAAAAAAATTGCTTCAATGTTTTTTAGATGATGTAATAAAGACTATACATGCACATGCTGTTAGAAGTCATGAATGTAGCAGCTTTATGGAGTGATTTTTAAACATGACAGGCAGCAAGAATATAAAAGTAATGAAAAGGAGGAATATTTTTAGTAAAGGATTAATTTACAGCAGTGCAAAACATAAGTGCAGTAAAGGTTAAAAACAAAGGCAAAATGTGAGGTTGAAGGGCAACTGAAAGAGTGAATGGGGAAAGGAATTAGAGAAATAAGAGATGTGAGTGATGCAGTAGCCAAGGTTATTACTTTTTAGTGAATATCATATTTCTGTTCCAGAACAGAAATATTCCCTTGAGTTTGTTACCAAAGGAAATTGAATTATTCTGTATGTAGGCACATCAAATACAATGATGAATAAACTAATAATAGTCAGTGAGAGAGAAGGTGAAACTCTTTGTCCTCCGTTTATTTGGTTATTTATAAGGATCCCCATCAGCTTCCACAAAGTGGTCGCTAGTCTTCCTGGGGTCCTAGCAACAACAATAAAAGATACACAGATCAATACAATACAAAAATAATGAAACAGAAACCACATAACAACACACATTATTCAGCAGCTCAATTGCTGTACCAACCACCAATAAAAAGGTTCAAAGATCCATATAGCACTATAAAATAAACAAATAAATAAATAAAAATAAAAGTTAAAATGAAAATAAAAATAAAAAATAATAATAAAAAAACGCATAAGCGCATGCACTAATCTAGTGATAAGTCTTAGTGAATTTAAATCAACCAACCAACAATAAAAAATACATATAAAATCAGTATGACACTATAAAATAAAAAAAGAATCCTGGCACTAATTGACAGACAAATCACATTACAGTAAAAAAATCAACCAACAATAACTCAATTAATTTAAAGAAACATTTGTTTTTAAGTAACTTTTTAAAAGATAATTTATTTTTGGTGTGTCTAACATTAAAAGGGAGTTTATTCCAAGCCAGTGAAGCCCTATAATATACCGTCTTAATCATAGCATACCTTTGTAGTTTTGGAACCACCAAATGACCAGTGTTCACTTGTCAGGTGTTGTGACCATGGCAAGACCCTAAAAATATTATCTGCTCCTAAAAAAAATGTAGAGTACCTTTCCAAATCACATTGTGCATAAACATCATAAGACAATATTTTAACTTGTTATCTACAGTTAACCGTGATAGTTTCTTATGCATCTCACTTACATTGGCCCGAAAAGAACAATGGAGAACTAATCTTGCAGCTCTGTTCTGAGCAGTTTAAAGGTGCGTTGCAGCGGCACCTGACCAAATAACCAGGCAATAATCCAGATGAGACAGAACAAGTGACCTAACAACATTCTGCATCACAGAAGGAGAAACGTAGGCAGAGCATTTCCTAGACATAGCAATGCCTCTTCCCATCTACGTCAGACCATGTCAATAGATTATCTAATTTGACCACAACAGTTTGGTCTTAGTTACCTCCTCAACTGATACTTCTCCAACAAACAAATCAAGTGACTCTTGATGAAATGGTCAGTAGTATTAAAGTGGTCAATGTAGTAAAGTGGTCAATGCATTAGCAATAAGTGTTGTATATTGGAAGAACGTTTCCTTCATTAGAACCCATTACATCTTCAGAAATCAGACATGCCCCACAAAAACAGAAAAATTCAAAAAACACTTATCAGTGTGTGCAGTAAAGAGGCACCAAGAGAAACAAAAAAAGATGTGTAGCTCTAAAATAATAATGAGTCAATCAAAGTTTATTTCTATATCACCTTCCAACAAAGCCAAAATTGGGCAAAGTGTTTACCACCATTAAAACAAATGAATGCTAAACACATTAAAACAGAGACAGTATGGCTGCATGGTGGTGTGGTGGTTAGCACCACAGCCTCACAGCAAAAAGGTTTGCATGTATATGTATGTATGCGTGGGTTCTCTCCGGGTTCTCCGGCTTACTCCCCCCGTTTGTTTTGTCCCTATCTATGTTGGCCCTGCGATGGACTGGTGACCTGTCCAGGGTGCCTCTCACCTGATACAATGCTGGGATAGGCTCCAGCTTACCCGCGACCCGTAATGGATTAAGCGGTACAGACAAAGAATGAATGAAAAGAGAGATAACAGAGATTACAGGACAGGAGTGAAATGTTTATGTTTCTGTGTGTTGGTTAGGAGGCAAGCGAGAGAATTGGGAGCAGGTTTTATTGATACCAAAATATAAAGCATTGCAGTAATAAAGTCTGGAGCCAACAAAGGTATGAATGGCCTTCTCCAGATCACTGTGGCTGAGAGAAGGCTTTATTTTCAATAGGTGAACTAAAAAGATCTAGTTTTCACAACAAAATCAACCTGTTTGTCCAGTTTGAAGCAATAGTCCAGTTTCCCTAGTTACCTAAGTAACCCCCTAGATTTTTACCACCTGATTGAAATGGGGGCTGGAAGACCTAGATTGGGAATAACATTATTAAGCTTTCTGGGAATGTCAAACAAAATTCTTTCTGTTTTATCATAATTTAGGGAGTTTCAAGCAAGCCATTGTTGTATGTCCTTTAAACAGCTGTCAATGGAATATAAATTGAAAGGAGAATTAGGAGTGACTGGCAGGTCGACTGCAGATGAAAAGACAGATTATGGCATGCAATAATTGGTCCTAAAGGCAACTGATATGATGAAAAAGGCATAAGCCCCAGAATGGATACCTGTTGTACACCGTAGGTCAGTGGAGTCAAAGAGGAGTGTAGGTCATCTATCATGATAGAGAATGTTCTGTCCGTTTAATAGGACTTAAACCATCCAAGTACTTCCCTGAAGGCCAACCTGCTGAGTCAGACGAGTGATGAGGACTGGATGGTCTACAGTGTCAACAGCTGCTATGAGGTCCAGCAGAACTGTTTTTTTTTTGGAATTGTGGGACAACAAGATATTATTTATTTGTGCTTTAAGTAGTTTAGATTCAGTGCTGTGATAAAGTCTTATTTATGAAAGGTATTAAAAAGGATCCCTCCCTGCTTCCTCATCAAAAATCAAAAAGAGTAAAATAATTTAGGAATTTAATTAACTATGGCTTTATTTTTGTAAAAAATCACTGTTTTCCTACTCACAGCAGTTAAAAGTGGACATTGCATATTAATCCTCCTCCTTCAGTCTTCACACACACACACTGTGGCTCATAAAAATTCTGGAGTCTATACAAAGTGTGTTTAAGCAAGATGATTAGACCGCTTGCTGGGAAACTTGATTAAAGTTATTCTAAATTTTAGATTAAGTGATTTGTTGATTAGTTTGTGATTCATCTGGATCATCTCAGTCAATTCATGCATATTTACAATCAAATCAACTTCCAACATTTGACTGACATGCTATTATGGTAAAACATCCACAACAATTATTCATAATACTAAATTAACTTGTATGAAAAAATAAATAAATAAATAAAAATGCAAAACTGTTGATTAGCTATGGATTCCTCAGTATTGCCAGCTATGGCATTTGACCATAGCTGGCAAAAGTGTATACTAATTATTAATAATTATCAAATATTTTGTTCAGTTTAATTTAATTTAATTTATTTTTTCTCTTTTAACAATATTTTTGTATAATCACTATTTTTTTTACTTCACAAGTTTCATTCATCAGAAGTGTTGCGCTTGCCCCATTTTATGTATTTTTGTATGAAGTTAGAACAATACACCTCTGTACTGATAACTACCCAACACAGTTAGAAAATGACTTATTGTAACGTGTTTTTAGGATTAAAGAGATGCTGCAATTGGTTGTGTTGAGATATTTCATAATTTAGCTGCAGCTGCATAATGCTCTACAAACCTTTTGTCAAATTTTCCTTCTTTCTTATATAATGCACATTTTTTGATGATTTTTTGGGGCTGTAGTAGCTTTTATGCAACCATAGCTAGACAAGAAGGAGGATAGACAGAAATAGAGGAGTGACATGTAATAAAGGGCACTGGGACAGGATTCAAACCATAGCTGGCTATGTCATGGAGTTGTCATCTCTATAGAACCAGATGACCTAAACGATGCCCAATCCTAAATGTTTCCCACATTTTGAATTCTAGGTTTGATTTAGCTTGTTGATTAACAGCATTTTTTACCTGTTAAGCAACTATAATATTAAAGCACATGCAATCACTGACTAACATAACACTAGAAAAACTTTTAATCATTGTTTTAATTGGACCACATTTGGAATTTAAAGTCCATTTTAGGGTCTTGGTGAGACAAAAATCATGTGTAATCAAAGCTCCCACAACCAGACTATCATACACTGGTAATGTAGTTGTGAAACATTAATCCTGAATATACAAGCTGTGTATTAATAGACTTACATGGTCCTAGGTCTCTTTTACATAGCCCAAAGTTTCAGTACATTTCTAATAAACCTGTTCTTATTTGTTGTTTTCTGTTTTTCTTTCATTAATGCATCGGAAACTGTTCCTTAAATTTACCCCATTAAGGCTGCATGTGATGCTGAAATCCCTTAAAGTATTTAAATACTGTGACTGAGTTAGATGGCGGCAGTGAAATCTAACTCAATCACCATCCAGATAAGTTAGGGACAGTTACAGAAAGAGAAAGTTGGATGTGTATTTTTATTCCTTTATTCTTTACACACAGTCTCTACAGTGTGCAACATCACATACTCAAGTCAATTTCTTGATTCCCCTACCATGCATGTACAATGCTGGCACAAGGACAGTGATCCGATTTAATGACTGAGTTCTAACCTTATCAACTGTGCATCTTATTAGCCTGTGTCCAAGGTCCTTGACAATCTTAGCTAAATCCTCTTTTAAATGGGGAATTTGGACATTAGCTAATTTATGTTACAAGTAATTAATCCCAAGGTCATTGTATCAACATAATTATATATTTATTTGTAATTTTCCAAATGTCATTTCTCTTTAACACCCCACGTGGAAGGCATAAGAGTAGAGATTCCAATTTTCCAAAACTTTTTTTGGCATGTACAATTTGGACAAATGTACTGTACTCTCAATGCACTTTATAATTTTCAACATTCGTGAGGTGATGGCCCAGAGGCACTGTCCTCAAAGTTATTTCTGCATTTGATTAGCTGAGCTACAGAAAACTGACTGGCAACTACGCATTGTATATATATATATATATATATATATATATAAAAATATATATATATATAAAAATTTTATATTTCTTCAATTAAGTGACTCGTAACTAAAATGCAGGGGTTTGAACTTGTCACTTTTTTCTGGGGGATATGTTAACAAGCAAAACTAATTAATTGACTAAGAAAAAAAAAAGTAATTATTACCTGTATTACCCAAGAGCCTCAGTGTAAATTATATGATGTGACAGGTGTTGAATATACCGCAGCTGAAAAAGTGATTTTCATAATAAGATCGGCTGTGCTTTCGGGGTAGACAAATAGTTATTGCCATATCCAACTGGTATTTGCCATGAGGTAGCACAATCGCTCATAATGACACAAGGCTAAAATCTTTCTCACTCTAAAATTATAGTAGGCAAAGGCCTCATTAAATATGCATGCATGCCCCACAGCAGGCATATTGGAAAATCTGAAAAATCCTACCTAATAGGCTGGAGTTCTTTCCCCCCTGGCAGTAACTTTAAATTAAAAAAACTTACAGCGCGTCTTATTTACAGCGCCATTAGTGCCCACATTCAAACAGACATGGAGGACATTCAGACAAATAACTTCAGACGCATTTGTGTCTCACAGTTGCTGTGAGCCGTGAGAGTTTCTTTCTCTTTTTTCTTTTTCTCCTTTTTGCCAAGTATGCTTTTCTTTTTCACTGGACCCCTGGAGCGGTCATGATATTCATTATTAAAATGGAAACTTATCAAAGTCAGCTCCTCATCACTTAAATTAAATCATTTCAAGGCTGAGTGGTTCTCACGTCTCAGCCTCCTCCTCCATTTTTCATTTTCGCTTCTTGCCCATCCTCATTTCATGAGGACGATCTGCCATTCATGTGAAATTGCCGCCATTTGCATAACTGATGCGAAGGTGAGGGTGCAAACTGCAGTAGTGTTGATGTCGCAATTGCAATCGGAGATAGTAGCGGAGGAATAAATTGGCTGGCTGCATTACCTCCTTCTCTCTGCCTCGCTTTCAGCTCTGCTGTCACTTCCTGACATAAAATGTCACACAATGACAAGCACTTCTAAAACTATGGCACCTCTAAGGTAAACAACCCAGTGAAAGATGAGTTTACTTTGCATTGACACTGCTGAAACATTCTGGTAAGGATTGAGCTGGAGACTAATTTGCTTTGTTTAGAGTTTGTAATGTTTTTATGTTGTTTTTTTTTTTGGTCACTGAAAGCAACGTCTTCTTTATCAATTCATTCCCACATCAACAATTTAAACCACTAAGTCTCTCATAATTCCTGATTTAATATTCAGATTTGTGCCATTTGTGTATAGGTGACTTTTTACAACCTGTGTAAATAAGTACCCCCCAGCATTAACACATCCTCAGCAAGTAACAGCTACTTTTTGATGAGGATGCACTAAGGAAGATTGTAATGGATTTTATTAATGCAAAATATCACGCACAATTACAGTTTATAATCATATGGGAGGAGTATCGTCAGTGGTCCAAGTTCTGTTCAGAGAACTTGAAAATATTTGCAAGTTAGTTTTCTAATTTAAGTTCAAGTTAACTCATTGTTCAAGTTAATGTGTCACAGTGAGCAATGTCAGTCATTCTGTTACAGTCAATATTTTAAATATAGGGCAGGTTCCAGAAAAGGACCAAGCATAGATGTTAGCATGTTAGCATTAGCAAGAGGTAAACAAAATACAGATAGAGAAGATTAAAAAAAAAAAACATTAAAAAAAAACATTAAAAAAAAACGTGATGGGCTAAGAGCAGTTTAATAACCACTTAAGCAGATGGGAAGATAATTTTAGGCAAGGCAAGGCAAATTTATTTGTATAGCACATTTCATGTATAAGACAATTCAGTGCTTTACATAAAACATTACAGCAGGGCGCAGAAAGCAATACAAGTGCATTAGAAGAAACAAAGATTTAAAGAAATAAAATTAATTAAATAAAAACTGGAAGAAAAAGCTGAAAAAATTGCTAAAATGCAAAAAAAGTTAAGATTCCAGCTTAAAAGAACAAGATGCAGATCTGGACTTCTAAATAAAAACTATTGAAATGCAGCAGAGAACAGGTGGGTCTTTAACCAGGATTTAAATAAACTGTGTGATTCAGCTGATCTGAGGCTTTCCAGGAGTTTGTTCCAAACATGTGGAGCATAGAAGGTAAATGCACCTTCTCCATGTATAGTTCTGACTCTGGGAACTGACAGGAAGCTGGATCCAGATGACCCGATGGGTCTGGTAGGTTCATAATGGGTCAAGAGGTCACTGATTTTAGATGTGTTAAATTTTTTTTAAATGGACAGTTCTAGTGAGCTATCTTGACGGGGCTGATCTATAGAGCCAGTAATTCTAAAAAATGAAAATGCTATCATAACCTATTAACAGTGTTGTACTATTCATTTTTCCTTAACTTCGCCTGTCAGAGTACAAACTGCTCAACAAAAGATAAGCAGCTTCAAGACAGTAATGAGTTAGGAATCGGGCTAATGAGCTCCCTAACTGACAGAACACTAACTGAAAGTGAGCAAGTTGGGTTAGCTGGAGAGCTACTTCCACCCTCTCTTCATATGCTCTTTCTTGGATTACACAACCTAGACACAACATGTAAGTACAGTGAAAAGACAGTAAAGTTCAGAGCATCACTTGAAATGTGTACCACTAGCGTTTTCCTAAATTATCAGCCTGTTGTCACTCAGACGAAGCTGTGTATTGTGCCTTTATCATGAACAATCAGTCAAGTCATTTATTTAAACTGAGTTTATAGACGGGTCCTTTAAGAAGACATTACAACATCAAATAATGAAATCTCCACTCGTGTACAATAGACATTGCTGTCCATTAAAATCGCAAAAAAAAAAAAAAAATTAAAAACAGTAAAATTAAAAAAATTATTATATAACCATACATAAAATTTAATTGTTAGAATCACAAAAAAACCATTATCACGCATAACTATTTTAAAATACCACTGTAAGAGTCATAATTTTTCTGGCCACCTTAAAAACCTGAAACTTCCTTAGGAGGTACAGACATGGATGGCTCTTTATCCATGTCTGTACTTCCTAAGAAGCTATTAACATAACGGACAAACCAAGTTAGTTGGTGTATTGGTTCATGTCATCATCCCCTTTTAAAACCAAATCACAACATTTTCATAGTTTTGGTTCCTAAACTTAACTAAGTAATTCTGATGCCAAAAGGTAATGTAAGGTTTACAGCTAGATAGAAGCATATATGGAAAATCATTTTGGCTACGACAAAATAAGTTCAAGCTGGCCTAAATCTCTAAAAACAATGAAAAGAATGTACATTATAGTGTTTATTGGTATAAATGCTTTCATTTTAAGTTTGAAGCCCTCCCTTCAGTGTTTGACTTAGATGTGTCTTGGATAGCCTGAAGTCAGGTTACAGAAGTTCACACTTCCAAATGCCACAGTGGACAGGCATGGATCAGAATTGTCAAGTTGGCATGCAACTCGGTGTCAAGGTTAGAGTGATGCTTTAGCTCAGTGGATTGATATGCAGAGAATACAGATTTGCCCAAAACTCGCTTTTCTACTGTGCTAGTTCCTGGTAAGAGTGTTATTCCCAAAGACATTCCAGGAGCCCGCACATCTACTGTGAGCTGGTGAAGAAAAATGGAGCTGGCAGGTTTGTTGTTTCTGAACTCAGCCATTCTAAGATGTACAGTAAAAAATCTCTTCTCCTGTTATGCTCGACTAGTGACCTTGCTGTGAGGCCATGATGCTAACCACCACACCACCATGCAGCCATTTTTCAGAACAACTGAATTTCTTAGCCAGCAGCCAGCTCAATTAAATTCCTCAATAACAAAGTAGAAAGAAAAAACTAGGCAGCTGTGTTTCTCTTTCACTTATCAAGTGCATGATCTGTGAAATTCTAGTTCAGCTAAGGATAAGTCAACGTACTATTACATATTTGCAAAGTAAAGAAAAACATTTGAAGATTACTATTTAAACTACTATTTTATTTGCTAAGGTGTCTGTAAATGGGCCTTTCCTTAATTAGGTTTAGCCGTGTAATCACGTAGTCATTATTAGTTTGACTGATAAGTGTAAATTATTTGTTAGCTTTGGAGAACGCAAGTCAAGAAATTTCTTTGATCATTCATTCACTTATTCGTTTGGTCTAAGTTTGTTGGAAATTATTGTCAAATACTGAAAACTAATCTTGTTCTCATCTGCCACATTTCCAGTTTAAATTCAGTGCTAATTAGCAAATATTAGCATGCTAACATCCTAATCTAAGATTGACAACATGACATCCATCTGTGTGCTACAGCTTTGTCATTGTTGCGTATTGTCGTGCTGCTCTTGACCATAACTTATTCTATGCATGGCTGTAGAGTCTTGTGAAGGTTTTTCTTTTTCTTTTTTCAAAGGTTTTGAAGTTATTAGCAGCCGTAATTGACTTTGCAGCCTTCAAAGTCAGCTGCATTGAGGAGAGGTGATCTGTTATATATACAGGGCTGTGATGAATTAGCCGAAGATAGCCCTTATGAAATGAATCACAAGTCCAGTCATTTGATGACTGATTTGCTCTGACAAGGATAGTTCAAATTTATGTCACTCGGACAGTGAGCACATTTGACAAGTTTTAGGAAAGCATTAGTGCACAAAGACATATGCCTGCCTCTGAAATGCTGCTCCTGATCCATGTTTGAGCCTGACGAAATCCTTAAATTTGAACAGAAGAAGCAGTCATTACAGCATTGAACTGACATCTTAAATACAGTTTAGCTGCTTGCTGGGAATCAATCTGATAAAACCTTGACATTGCGTCAGTAAAAACTAAGATGTGGCATATGCAGAAGACCTGCCATATGCAGACACAGTAAATGCTGTTGCTGCAGTTGAATTTCTACACTAATTAAATTTATCTGGCTGTGATCAGGGTGATCTTAGGATATTCTAATTATAAGAAACATAATAATGTCTCTGGTTTATGAACTAATTTCAGGGGCTCCCTATCACTTTTGATAGAAGTGCGGAGACATTTTTTTCAGGTTTGCATCAATAACAGACGCAGTTATCACCCTGTCCCTGATTCAGTTCGAAACATGAAAGCCTCTCAGATAGCCACATAATTAAACGGTTATTTTGGGACATCCAATTTAATTTTGGGCTTGGTTTTGCCCTTGTAGGAGAAATAGAATTGCTTTCTCTCAGTTCTCTTTGACTCTAAAGGCAGTTTAAGGAAATCTAGTCACAGTAGAACATGAGATCTAACTATGAGAGGCTAAAAATTAATGATTGCCTTTGATCCGTCCAGGGTGATGCAGAAGTGCCTTTGTCCTTATCTAAATGAGCCCTAATCCATTGGAAGACTTCTAAATTATTCAGGCTATGATAGAAGTTTGACTGTTTGATTTTTCTTTTCGTTCATTGGGCAGAGGAAATTATTGGCAGAGAATCCAGAAATTTAAAATGGAGAAAATTATCAACCACGTTTGCAATAATCATGACGCCTGAAAGACCACAGTTTTAGAACATCTGTCTAATCAGCTCAACTTCCACATTAACTAGAATTTTCTATATTTTGATGCTGTTTCAGCGTTTACTATGCTGTGGAGTACAATATATGGTCTAATGAACTTTAAAATGCTAGCTACAGTTTGACTTTGGGGCATCCTGAGGTTATCAAGAGATGATTTACATAAACAAATAGATCCTGAGTGTTGGCATTATCCTTCTTATAATAGCCAAGGGGCAAACTTATTGTGCTGAGACATCAGCGTCAAAGTCAAAGAGAAGGAAAAGTTTATTTTTAAATCCACTTATAGGAGGCCTTGATTTCTTTCTCTTCTGCCTCATTATTTAGCCAGATATAAAATCCTTTTGAGATACAGAGAGTACTTCAGGTGTAAGTTTGTGTATGTTGGTAATAAAAGCAGTTTATTCAAACTCAATCTATACAAACGCCATCTGGGAGACATAGTTTCTGGTGCAGCAAGGTGTTTGAATGCTTTTGAAGTAGAGATAGAGCAATGGGGGAAATGAGCTTGTTGACTTTGCTCTCCTGCTCCTCAAGAATAACCTCTCAGAGCTTTAAGTGATTGACATATTTACTTCTTCTTCAGCAAAACCCACCACCATTCCTCTCTCTCTATCTGTCACTGCCCTTAACGACACCTCATTCTGCTGAGAATGGACCGAGAGAAGCAGGAGCTTAGGGGTTTATACTGTATTGGCAAGGGAGAGTAATCTCTCAGACACCCTATCTTTTCTCATATACACTGAGTTGAGAGGACATTTCTCCAACCTGACTGACAGACTGGTTCAAAAATTGACTGATAGCTACCAAAGTTAGGATACATCAGACTGGAAGAGTCAAGTTTTAATACCTGTTAAGCGACATACCATATGAGATCTCAGGTAATCATTATGGACAACTGTCGGTGCCATCAGCTCTAATCCTGGCCTTAAGCCCTGTCCTCCAGTACCACAAGACTCACTGACTGGAAATTTGAGAAACATTTAAGTTTTCTTATTATTTGAATAGTTAAAGCATACATGTATACTCTGACTGACTACAGATGAAGTTGGTGGCCCACTGAAAAGACTTTCATTGACTTAAAAGAGAGAGATTCTGCAGAATTCAGCAACTTTACGAAGTAGCTGAATTCTTGTCAAATCAATGAGATCCAAGTTGCAATCTTAAGAAATTAATTTAGCCAGATTTCAAGCTATTCATTTGTAGGAAAAATACAAACTCAGACCAATCAGTGACTCATACTTGGAGCCACAGGCAGGTTTCATACACTCACCTGCCAATTTATTAGGTATGTCTTACTAGTATCGGGTTAGAATCACTTTTTCCTCCAGAACTGCCTTAATTCATGAATTCATTGGTGAGATTTTGCTCCATATTGGCATGAGAGCATCACGCAGTTCCTGCAGATTTGTCGACTGCACATCTACGATGAGACCCTCCTGTTCTACCACTTCCGAAAGATGCTCTGTTGGATTAGATCTGATGACTGTGGAGGCCGTTGGAGTCCAGTGAACTCATTGTCATGTTCAAGAAAGCAGTTGGACATGATTTGAGCTTTGTTACATGGTGCATTATCCTGCTGGAAGTAACCATCAGAACTGTGGTCATAAAGGGATGGACATGGTCAGCAACAACCCTCAAGTAGACTGTGGTGGTTAAACCATGCTCAGTTGGCACTAAGGGGTCCAAAGTGTGCCAAGAAGAAACATCCTCAACACCATTACACTAGCAGCAGCAGCCTAAACTGTTGGTACACGGCAAGATGGATCCATGCTTTCATGTTGTTTTTACCAAATTCTGACTCTACAACCTGAATGTTGCAGCTGAAACGGAGACTTGTCAGACCAGCTAATGTTTTTCCATCTTCTTTTGTCCAGTTTCGGTGAGTCTGTGTGAATTGTAGCCTCAGTTTCCTGTTATTAGTTGACAGTAGTGACACCTGGTGTGGCCTTCTGCTGCTGTAGTCCATCTGCTTTGAGGTTGGATGTGTTCAGAGATGGTTTTCTAAATATTTTGGTTGGAACCAGTCGGTTTTTACTGTTGCCTTTCTGTCATCTGTAAGCAGTTTGCTTTCTCAGACCAGCCCATTTGGCACTAACTAGCATGCTATGTTAACTCCTTTCTTCCCCATTTTGATGGTCGCTTTGGACTTCAGGAAGTCATCTTGATAATGTCTAAATGCCTAAATTCATTGAGTTGCTGCCATGTGACTAGCTAAATAGCTATTTGCATTAACAAGCAAACGAACAGGTGTAAATGGCAAGCGATGGGTGTGACTTGAGTCAATAATGGCAGCTTCCATCACTGATGAATTCTGTGTGATTCCAATTAGTTCAGCTAGTCTGTTGTAGCTTTATTGTGAGTCTAATAGAGAATGAAATGTATAGTTTGAAAGTGTTCCTTTTCCAAACCTTATCAACAAATGTCTCTCTAAATTGTCATTATGCTTTGAAAGTTTGGAATGGCTCTGAGTACAGAAATGTCTGATATATTTTCTTCTTACTTAAAGGTCAGATGAGACAAAAGGAAATAAAAAGTGTAAATTAAACCTATTTGATTTTTAAGTGCATGCTAATCAACTGGCTATCTTTGCCCACAGATTTCTTAGAAGACTTTTCAACACTGCTGCAGAGTATTCAGTGCACTTCATGTGCATTCATGACAATTTTACAAGCACTGCAAGCCAATTCCTTACAATATACATGATGGACATAAATACAATGACAACCCACTTTGGTTTGTAAACCGCCATTTTGAAAAATCCGCTTCAGATTCACAGGATTTGTGGGATTTTTTACTGCAAACTGTGGTCAGATTTGTCATTATGGATAACCATTGGTTGATTAATAAATTTACTTTAGTTTGACTCATTGAAGAGCCCCTTCTCTACAAAAAGTTGCAAGGATTATCTGTTAGCAATCTAATTATCTGTGTATGAGCTTTTTGTACAGAAAGGAAGGATATGTGTTTAAGGCATGTTTGGCAATGGGAATCAACTTTATAGTGATGCATTACCGCTGCCAAATGGTGTCTAAAACTGATGTTGGCTTGCAGGAGTGAACTCTGAACTTAGTACTGCCCTCTAATGGCAACGCAAAAGACACATGGAAGTATGAGGACGACGACATGTGACTACGTTTGAAATGGACGTTGCTATTTATGTACGTAAGGGAGCATAAATGGGCTTTAGCCATTTTTACTTCCACCATGGCTGATTCAGCAAAGAAACACAAAAGAGAAAGTCATGGAGAAAAAGTCAACATCAGACTGACTTTAACTGGTTGGAGAGAGCTCAGAGAAGAGACAGGATGTAAGACGGATTCTGACTTAGCCGTCGTTAGGTTCAACTTTAGGTCTACATCATGCTTATAAAATATTCTGCTTTAACATTAGGGATAGTTGTTTTATTCATCTTTATGTTTGATTTGTTGTTTCTGTTTGTTTTGATATTATTTTATTGATCCGAGTACTTCAGTGACAATGTGGATATCATTGAAATTATGTTTTCCTTTTTTTGTTTTTTCCACCAACAATTTGTATTAGTTAAGTTAACTAGGATTAACATGGATTTTGCTTTTGAGTCATTTATTAGATCCACACTTACTACCATACAGTATGCTCAGCTTGACATTGCTGTGTGGTAATTCCTTTAAACTAAACCTTTGACTTTTAAGGAGATTATCCTTTAATACGATATAAGTCCAATACAAGATGACACTTTAATCAAGCCAATACTTTCAAGTCATGAGGCTGGGATGTTTTTCAATTAAATATCATTACAGTCTTGTGTTTGTCATGTCAGCCTTCAACCTGGAATTAAAAGAGCATAAGAAGAGAGAACTCATAGGTTACCACACTGACAGGATTTCATAAGAAATAGACATTTTATATGTTATTATTTCCGTGTTCGGCTTGTCTTTTTTTATTTTAATTATAATTGCAATATATACATTTTAATCTAGACAAATAGGATTTTCTCATGAGGCTAAATAAATATAAACCTTTTACTTCATTAATAGTAATATTACATGAGAGAAATACACGCTTCAGATTAATTCAAACAGTACACAAGAAGGAGTCTGTCAGTTTTTATTTACTCTCATTGTGTCCTCCTGGAGAACGGAGAATACATAGCTAAATTAATTCCTATGGGACTTCTGTGCCCACACATTACAGATAATGGAATAATTCACTTGCCCTTGAGCCCCCTTACTGTGCATCCACACAGAACTTCTTATTGGGCTGCCAGCAAATTGAATGAACCTGCTTTCCATAAAAAGGTAATGGACTCCTTCAAATAGCCTTCTAAATAACAGGGACGAAAGGGGAGGTGAGATGAACAAATTTATTATCCGACTTCGTAGAAGGTGCGTACAGAGGGCAAGGTCACTCTCTCATTGATCACCAGCTTTCCCCGTAGGGAAATGATAATTATGTGTACCGACATCAGGTCACCTCCAGCCATCACAAGGAGCAGGTCACGTACTTAGGGCCCTGTTTCTGAACACAGATTCAATCTTGAATTTGTCTCTGAACTTCCTGGTGATTTGTAGGTTTCTGTCTTTACTAACACAACATATGTCTTAGCTGGTCAAATGTGAATTAATGTGGGGGTGTTTTATGGAGAGGAAGTGCCAAATATTCTTGTTTTGTTTTTTTTGGGTGTAGGGATGGCATTTTTTCACGCTGTTTTAAAAGAGACTCCTCTTTCCAGTGAAGAGATGTGAAAAACTTTTAATTGAAATTGTTTCAGCTGATTATTCTTTATGTAAATGACTATCTTCTTTATGTTAATTTTTTTTTAGTTTACCGCAAAGTGAGAAAGTTTCCCTTTGATGTATTGAAATGTATTCTGTGTAGACAAGGGTTTTCATACCGTTTATTATGGAAACCTCCACTAAAAATGTTTGTTATGCATCCCCAGTCAAATCATTAAATTCATGACGTTAGTCTGCAACATAAATCTGTCATTTAATTGAGGGGATGGAAAGGTGATAAAGCTTCCATCTGGCATCTATCTCTGCTTATGAAACTTTAACCATGGTAAATAAAAATCTTATTTTATATAATGGGATCATTGTGAATGAGTTGATTGTCCTGAAAATATGTACGGGTTAATTTAAGAACAGACTTTTCGGCTACAGTCAATCAAGAAATCACGGTTCATAGATTATCAGTAAAGCTTTTTCACCTCTGAGCTCAGAGAGCCAACAAATGTGTTTTTTCTTCTCACCCATGATTGTAAACCCAAAATCCTTCTGCTTGCTTTGATGAAGCAAAACAATTGATAAACAGATTAAGAGTCAAATTCTCTCGTATATTAACTTGTCTCCTGATTGTTTCAGGTGATTTTATACTTTCCACAATAATCTTCAAACATGTAACAATGAATAAAAATAAAAACTACTGAACTTTATCAGATTTTTGCACCTTGTCGCCCCCTAAGGAAGGTTAATTAAGCTTCCGTCTTTCCGCTGTCCTCTTGTATTTCTTTGCTGAATCAGCCATGGTTTGCATTCAAAATGTCCAGTGCGTTACTATCCAGCTGTTGACGTATGTTGTGTTGCCATAAAGTCAAACACAGCTGTCATGTGATGCTCCTGGCTGGAATGCAATGTTGTAAAGTGCAGTTTCTCATCATGAGGGGCTGCTGGGCAATACTGGCTCCAAGAATAGGCTAAATAAATGACATTATAGCATCCCAATTAGTCAGAAACTCTGAGTATTAAGGTTAGAAACGTATATTGTTGCATTAAAGTAAATTTTTCTTTAGATTATAAATGTGTGAAAATAAGAATCAGTCAAATAAAACTTGTGTGAACGCTTCATTATTTTAATATTTTAATTCAAAAGCTTACTAAATGTATAAACTATGTATTCCATCTGAAAAACGTTTTAGAACAAACACTAACATAAGGACAGAAGCCTTGAAGGGACAAACCAACCACTAGAGCTTTAAGCTCTTGGCCATTTTTTATAATTGTACCAGAATCAAAGCATCCTTTATTTGACTCAATAGCAGCTTTAAAACTGCAATGTGAAATAAAACAAACCTGGGCTCTATTGATATGAAAGTATTGAAGAATTAAGAAACAAATAAGCATCTAATAAAAATAAGTGAGTCACATTTTTTGTTAAAAATCCTTAGGTTTGCAGGTTTAATAAAGTTTTTTGTTAAACCTTCTCAGAGTATGTACTATGTTAAACAATAAAATAAGCAATCTGACTTACAGACATGTAGAAGTTAGCGCCTTACACCTGATGATAAGGGGTGTTCTTGTTTCCTGTCGGGATGCTACATAATCATACAGATGCGCAGATTTCTGGCTGACCACTTTTATGGCTCAAGTGCCTTTTGCAGACTGCTTTGTTAATCTTTCACAAGCTAAATGCATGTCTATTTCAGTGATATTAAGTTTACCAGACATCCAGCAGCTCCCACACTGATTAGCATCAAGGGGGAGAGGGTGGTGGAAGAAAGAGAAGTCAGCAGGTGTCTTCCTTGCTCTCTGTGGTCGTCATACTCTGTCTGCCCTGCTCCACTTTTGCGATGATTATTTTGGATGTGAATGCTTGGTTGCATGGTTAAAGTAAATCTTCCCAAGAGCCAAAATTAATAAGTGAGCAGCATGCTAATTAGTGTTCCACAGTTTATATTAACTGTGGATGGAAGTATCATCTCTGTAAGAGTAGTGGACATGGTGTTGGGTGGTGATGCATATAGTGATGTGAGGTTACTGCTACAGACAATTTTTAACATTACCTCTCAGGGGGCACTAAGGAGAAATATAAGTGGAGATGCACCATAAAGAAAGACAGAGTATGTTAGAAACAAAAAGAAAAACCTAAGGGAGATTTAGAGAGATATGACAATGGCTGCCTACTTTAGCAGCAGGCGGGGGAGGAGGTCCTGACTCTGATACACCACAGACAGCAGGCGTTACGGGACTTTGGAACCCGTAAAAACCCGAGATTCAGCTTCTTGGATGAGACTCAAATGGACTGAGACGGAAGGTTAAAGCAACACAGAAACAAAATCAAACCAGCCTGGAGGTCTGACACAAACATGAAGAGTAAGAGAGGTTTGTTTGGCTGGCGAGTATTCCACTGAGGCACATTTATAGCATCAAAATGGTGGTAGATCTGCCGGATTGGATGCTGCGCTTCCATCTGCCTGTGCACCACACCTGGTAGGTGGCAAATATGAAGCAGTGATGAGAACATGAGGATGGCTCATGTGGAGTGCTCACATGTTCATGCCAGAACCAGCATGATAGGATAGAGTACATGGTGTGAAAACTATGAAGACAGGTGAGAGGAAAACAAGACGTGTTCAATAATTCAAGCTGGAAACTGTGAAACAAAGATGTTTTGAAGAGGTGGTATTAATTAACTTTTTTGTTTGTTTGTTTTTTTTCCCCTTATAATTGACAAACGGCTCAATTTTAGGTGCATAGTTACACCAGCTAGTTTGTGGGGGGGGGGGGGTAGCCACCCTTTCTTCAGATTTTCCTTTCCCATTTTTCCTGAACAAAAGAACTTACCTTCAAAGAAAA
>JBAMHW010000012.1:10524661-10548549 GCA_037177495.1 Rhadinocentrus ornatus
CCCCCCCCCCCCCCCCCCCCTCCCCCCCCCCCCCCCCCCCCCCCCCCCTCCCCCTCCCCCCCAGCAACATTTTATTAAGATTCTCATTTATAATTTTATCTGAACAAAAGAACTGATATTAGAAGAAAGACTGAAAAGACTCAGGATTCCTAACTTCACCTCTTTTATAGTCTCAAACAATAACAAGGTGGTTTCTTTAACCTGGCTAGATCACTATGGTAACCTGATCAGATCCAACCTGATCCTGCAGAGGTTATTTTTAAATTTTGTGTTTTTAAAAAGTGCTCCTTTTATGAGCAACAGATCTGATAGAAACTTTTATCTGTTAATGTCCAAATCTGTTGTGCCATACATTTGAATTCAGTCCACATGTGAACGTGGAACGGTGTCAGACCTAAATCATTAATAATTTGGATGAAAAATGTTAATAACATTTTGTGCAGCTGTCAAGTTAAAAATAACTGGCAGGTATTCATAATTTAAGTTGTCAAACAAACATGCTAGTTCACAAAAGTACATAATTGGAGCTTTCTCTTACATTATTTAATGTTTATTTTTATTCAAAGTTCTCTATTATTTTGATCTGTCCAGTCGTCTTCCCATTTTATGGAGAGGATGTTGTCTAATTACTTATTTTTGAGGGGGTGTCCAAAGATCCTAGAGAACAAAATCTCCAACCAGATATTTCCTTCTGAGTGTATGTTACATGTGAAGCTGGAGGAGGATGTAAATGCAAAGTCAGCTGTAGCTTGAATGTAACAGACCTGGTAAACCCAGTTTCTGTTTGAAAAACAGTTTTCCCCCTTTTTTTCCGTAAAACACTAAACAAATCACATTCAAAGTTGGCAGCACGTTCATAGCACAAGCTGAGTCCTCTGATTTCAGTAGAGTCATAGAAAAACTACACATTTATGTGCAAACGTAAAACATTTTATTGACAAGGTTAGACCAGGCACCATCATGCTGGCATCCTTTGATGCCATTGAAGAAAGAGGAGATTGGTAGTTATTCAAACCAGGGAGTACAATCTGGTATAACAAGCTATAAACCTCTGCGACCCTGTTCACGTGCCAACATTATAACCTGATTATATAAATACCTTCACCCTGGCTGCAGTTAAAGAACGCTTGTTTTCAAGGACCAATGATGTATTTGCATAAAAAAGACAGACGAATCTACATCTGTCAAAATACCTGCGGTTACAAACATGTAACTGGTTGCACGGCAGGTAGATAAATTTAAGATGTCTTTTGGAAGGGACTAAATTGGATAATGAGAGACAGATAAAACAAGTAAAAGCTGAAAAACAAAGAAACCAAAACTGCTGCAGGCAGAGTGATTACCAAGCAAACATTAACTAAACACAAGTCAAAAGCTTAAAAAGAACTAGCAAGCACAAGAAAGCAAAGACGAAAAGACTAAAACCAAAACAAACTAACAACACTCAAAAGATGATATACACACAAGCACACATACCATGAAAGCGTGTGGTTTTATCCAGTTTACTCAAAGATCGCCTGGCTGTGAACTGGTTTCGCTGCAAGCTCATCTCATTGTACAGTGTTTCTACAATATGAGGCAACATCAATACTCTGGAGAAATAAAGGAAACCTTCTTGTCCACTTTCTAGTCTATTGACTTATTCTATTGAATTTCAAATGAGAGAACAGACCTTGATAAATGTGATCATAAGTGAGGCTTTGTCAATAATTCACATTGCTGAAGTGTTTTGCATATTCACAGTTTAGGATGGAAAGTCAAAAGCAATGGGATGTGTTGCCTGTCTGAGCTGGCTGCAAACCTAGTATGTTTACTGACACAAATTAAGGTGGAACCCCGGCAGCTCATTAAGGCAGAAGGGGGAGATTGAAATGCCAAAGCATTGGGTCCCAATCTGTTTACCCATCGAGGTCTGTGCATTCAGACAGGTGTGTGGAGAAACATTTAGTTAACGCTAGAAATTATTCCCACAGAGCAACTACATGGAAATGTGATGGAGGATAATTGGAGGCTGAAGCGGGAAAAGGCAGCTCAGGGTCCTTACTGCACTGAAATGCCTGCTGGTCTGTCAAAGCAGGTTTTAAATTAGCTTCAGTGTCATGGAAAAAGTTATTTACAGTTTATTTTTCAGTTGCTGAAAAATATCGTTTATTTAATTGGCTGATTAAGTTTCAGCCAGATGGCAGTTTTACTTTCAGTTCAGTTCTTTCAATTAATTGGGAGAGGTGTGTTGCGAAGGTTAATATTATTTTTTACTTAAAAAAATAAAGAAAAATTTCTCTCAGTCCTCAAATTCCAATTTAATCTGTAGCAGCTGAATTGTCCAATACTGAACATCTGTCAGCTGCCTGTTTGCCTGGGGAAATGACACTTCACTTGCAAATAAGTCACCTTTTGTGGCAAAACACACAAACCAGTTTCCCTAATCCAAGATTTTATCTTCTTTGATCAATGCCAGCAGGAAGGTCCTCTGCCAGTCATCTGGAGGCCTAAGTAACTTCCTCCTGATGCATGTCTGGTGTCATAGTTGTGCTAATTCACCACAGGATGTATAAGGACTTTTTGCTTGCTGCTCTTCACATGAATTAGCATATGCAGAGTAATCTCCTTCACACAGGAAGAAGTGTGATATGAAAGTGTGGCTCGCTAGCTGCTAATTAAACCTAACTATGTCTACTTCCTTCTCTCCGCCTTCACACAAAGAGCCTTCCAATCACTTCCAACTCAATTTGGAAGCAAGAAATTGATGCACATGTAAGATTGATGATGTGTGAAACGGGAGGAAACATTAGAAGTTTAGATGTTAACATTTTGTGGTCAGTGGACCGTTTAATGCCAGTTAAGCAGTTCTGAAATGGTATGGTTGATTTTAACCACAAATGTTAAAATGACGAAGATGTGAACACTGTTGAACACATGATGATAAAGGTAGTGTTGGCATTCATATAAGGTTGTGGGCTAATCAGTTGTCTTGGGAGATTTTTTTTTTTTGTATGTGTGTGTGGATAATAACTTTCTTGTCTAAATTTCATGCCCAACACTGGAATAAATTTACTTAATTTGCTTCTGAGGCCGAAGCGGCTCCTGGAAGTCATGAAATTTATGCAGCTGCTGCAGAGAATGATGCCATCTTCTTATCAGCCTCAATGTAGTTTGTAATTCACTTGTGCTGCTGCCATAATTATTTATCTCACATGTCAATATCCAATGAGACTCTTTAGCTCAGATCACACGCTTGTGCACCGCAGCAGTTTGTCGTATGGAGATATTTTTCACTTGTTAACATACATCAACATCCCTTCCTGAGAGCTCTTCCTGCTGCTCACCCTGTACTTGCTTCTATAATGAATCACACTACAAACAGCTCTTTCACTATCACAGTGGCTGTGATTTGATTTTAGCTCTGTAGAGAGAAGGCAAACTAAAAGAGCTGCCAAAGAAATCCATCAGGTTTGCCCAAGTCAAGTAAATCCTTTAGGCTGTAATTCTCTGGCTTAAAACATGAATTTATTTTCCTGGAGGGTTCATCTTCCAGTTGATGTGTGCCGTTCTCATTTACATAACTCTGGAGAGGAACATCCAGTGATATTTTAATTCTAATTTCAAAGAGATGTTCTTCAGTAGTAAGGCTAGAAAGACCACCAGCGAGGAGTTGAATGGTTGGATTTTACTCATGCTCTGATATCTTTTTAATGGGAACGTTTACTTTTTCTAAATATAAATTTTTGCTTCTTCAAGCTAAGATTACATTTTTAATATTGTAATCAATAGATTTGCTTTTCCTAATGTGAAGTTATTAAAGGGAACAAATGTTTTTCCCATTCACCCATAGTACCGCTCACATATTTCAAATCATCAAGATTTGGGAAACTTCTTCAGTGGAGGATGGATATGTTATGAAAGAGTGCGAAGGTCAGCGGGTGGGATGTCACAATTACTTGATTTTGCTATAAATTGTGGTATTAAATGCAATGCACAATTAATAAATCGCAAAGGTCCTGGAATATCAGCACGTTCCATAAAGATTACTTCCGAGACATACAGGTAGATCAGCGCAGCCTGCATATGGAACGAAACCAGTTACACAGCATCCACATGTCGTTGCTTGTATTGATTTATTTTCATTCATTGTGAGTTGCAGAAGAGGCCTGTTTGAGTGGAAAAGTATGACACAATAGTTTTATTTCAGTAAAAATAATTTAAAATGTTCTCATTTGTTGCGAGGGATAAAAGGAAGCTTCCCTATAAACAATATGTCTCTCTACATTAACAATGTCTTTGTGAAGCTTTTCTCCTTTCAAAATAAGAGTTACGTGACGGAATAACTTCGGTGCACTGTGTAGCTCTTTCCTACTTCCTGGTTCCTTAACCAATCATATGCAACTCCCCAAGTTGCCAAACAACAGTGCAGCGTTTGGTATTTTATGCCTGCAAAAGAGCAGCAGTAATGATGTTTTGGCCAAGTGAATAGTGTGTTTGTCCTAATAAACGTATGAAATTACTATCAAATGAGACTAAGGGAAAACAGCCACTGCGTGGCACTTGTTGGTTAATGTAGCTTTTGTTTACACTCTATTTTATGCTAAATTAGCATGTGAAATTAGCGCTAGCATTGCAACTTACTGTGTGTGAATCATCGCTCGTCATCATGATGTTTGCTGGTGCAATGTTCTCCGTTCTTTATAGGCTGTGTGTAAAAGAGCCGTCCTCTCAAAAACCGGCAATCTGCGCGAAACTCTCCAGGGGGCGGGGGAGAGGGGCGCTCTCCGTGCTTTTCTCTTTCGATTGCGGTTCTTATTTAAAACACTAGGTGGGAATGCTATTTATTTTGCCTTTAAGTCATCCTTGTAGGATTTCTTTGGTTATGGAAAAAACACCCAGAAGTCATTATGGTAGATGGTTTGTCACCGTGTAAAACGTGACATTAAAGTGTTGCAGTGAAGGAAGAAATACATCAAATATGTTTCACCACCTGCAGGATAACCACAACTTTAAAGTGTATAACAGTATGCACAGTAACTGGGTTATAATATGTTATGTTTATCTAACATAACACTGAAATGAAATGTTATTGTGACATTTGTAATTTTTTCATTGTGTACGACTTGATACTTGGTCAAAACGCAACATGACAAGTCAAACTTTTTTAAAGGCTAGTTTTGATGTTAAAATGTGAATGACTGCATGAGCGCGATACCTTTTTTTGTGTGCACAATAGAAACTGTATCTCATTTCAGATATATGACATTGTTTTTTTATTCCCATCATTTCAGTACTATTTATGTTTCAAACAGCAGCTGTTTTGCTTTAAGCTGGAAGTCTGAAGGTTTTTTTTTTACTGTTTTAAAATTCTCTACACAAAATTACAAATAATAAATAAAAAAATAAAAAAATAAATAAATAAATAAAAATAAAAAAATTCTCTACACAGACATCCAGCGCATAAAAAGTTTTAATCGAATGGGATTTTTGGTGATTTAACTTTGTTTTATTATCTTGATATGTTGGCATCATAATATAGAAATAAAAAAAAAGCTACAAACCTATGAGAAGTGTTCATGTAATGTTCCACATTTATAGGTTTGTGTAAGTAACGCGTAATAATCATGATAATCAAAAAATCATGATTATTTCTGTGATGATAATTGTAACAGAAAAATCTCTAATTGTCCTTATAAACTTATAAACCTAGTCAGAGGTCACAGTTTTCTTTCTGTATCAAACCTACTCCAATCTCATTTTGCCTGATTTAATCTTACAGAATTAACCCTGATAAAATATCTTCCACTCTTCTACTACTTCTACTTGTGCATTTTAAGGTAAAAAGCTCCTAAAAAGTGTGGATTGTACTTACTGTTTGAGTCAAGGAAGTGCCACTGTGTTATTATGTGTTGACATTTGATTGCAATTCTAATTCTCACATTTTCTCTGCTGGTTTGAAGCAGCCAGTAGTTTCAGATTGTCATGGAATATAATGATCGCTTCGGGCTCCTAAATCACTCAGTTCCTATGCAGCCAATCTCACTTCAGTTGTGCATACACAATTTCTATTAAGATTTTCTGACATATGCAAAGCTTTCCAATCAAGCTGGGTAACCTTTGCTTGGAGTTACAGTTCTTAGGTAAACACTTAGCTGGCCGGAGGCGGAAGTCCGAGCTAGTCAGCTCATTTGTTCTCTTTCAAAGTGATTGCTGTCGAGTGGCGACTGCTTTAATTTGATTGATGTGTGGTTCACCAAGCTGTGGATTTGGTTGTAATTACTCTTTGTGCTCACCAGGATAAGGAAATTAATCAAGCCATTATGTTGCTCCCATTTTATCATCAGGACACAATAATTGAATAAACCAACCTCACTTGTCTTCAAAGTCACTCTGGATCGCAGCGTACTCACCGGCTGGAAGGGTAAAGGCTCGCTGTTGCTGATAATGAGGCAAGGGTTTTGAGCATATTTCACATTCAGAGACAATGTAGTCACATTGATTGGAGTAATCAAGGCCATCCATTCATTTTCTATAACCATTTATTCCAAATCGGGGCCACATACGAGGCTGGAGTCTATCCCAGTTGCTATCAGGCAAGTGGTAAGGTCCACTCTGGACAGGTCGTCAGTCCATCCCAGAGACACATCAGGCTTGGACTCAGTTTTAGGGTCATATCTGGACCACTTACTGGCTTAAAATGCATGTAATAGAATATGAGAGAAAGCCACAGAACATGGAAAGAAAAAAGGAAGAATGGAAGAATTTAGCAAAGAACATAATGAAAAAGTTATTGGTCTGCAAGTCTTGATGTTAGATCCATTTAACCTCAAATGAACAACAAAAGACATATCACACTGTCAATATTTATTTGAAAAACAAATTGAATCAGCAGCTTGTAGACACATCTTTAGCAGGTATGGCTGTAGCTACCATTGAGGGCACAGAGGTCTGGACCTCAGCATTTTCCCGCTGTGTAAATAATAAAATCAAGAAAATATACATTTGAATTGATACTGAAATATCAGTTCCTCCCATACCAACTATTCTAGAACCGATTTTCATACTAAATCTTATCCTAATATTAATTATCATCATTTACATGAACACAGTGGAGCTATCAGGATATGAAGGAACTATTTCTTCTTCCGCCTGCCATTGTCATTAGCAATAAAAGGCACACCTTAGCATAGCAGCAGCGTACCAATTACTCACTGCTCAGTGATGATTCAGTCCAAAACACAGTTATTTGGAGTTATTTCAGCTCCATAAACGGCAGTGATGCAATATATGACGTAGGAGGACCACAAACCTCCTTAAACCTTTGAGAATCAATGATAATTCAAAAGCAGAGGTGATGAGATGATGTGAAGAGGAGGAGAGGGGAGGAAATGCATTGATACAGTGGAGACGTTGCTCTGGAGTACTTTGGCGTTACAAGCAGGAATTATCAGGTACTATCCAGGTACAGGGGGAGAGAATGTGGAGCTGTTGGAGATATGTAGCACCTTCATAGAAGTTTAGGAAGTAATTTACATCTTTTTGCGAGGTTTACGTTTGTATGCTAATACAAAGCTCCCCGCAATCGTAAAACTGAGACATCCCAATTTGTTCAAATGGGCAGTGATAAATATGATTATATAAGCTATGAAGTAAGTAAATGCTGAAATAAATCCCCACCACCACCACTGTACCATACTGTTTGTTTGAGATGTTTGTGGTGATATGCTGTAGTTAGGTTTCCCCAAACATGATGTTGTGCAGAACAGACATCTCCACTTCGGCTTTTTCCATCCAAAGGACATTGTTCTTGAAATTTAAATGATTTTTTCATGCACAATTTCTCAGACCTAAGCTGTGATACCATGTCCTTTTTGAGAGAGAGAAGCTTCCTCCCGTAACTCTTCCAAACAAGCCATAATTGTTCAGTTTTTTTTAATTGTACTGTCGCAAACGTTACCATTTAACACACTAACTGAAGCCTGTAGAGTCTGAGCTGTAGCTAGCTGGGTTTTTGCAGCATCTCAGAGCATTATACACTCTGACTTAGGGATGAACTTACTGGGACACCCACTCATGGAAATATTAGCAGCTTTCTCACTGTATAATAAACTCCAAAATGTTATATAATAATTATAAATTATATATTTTAATTACATTATTGTATTCTATAATTCTCTCATTTTGACTTTAAAGTGTTAGAGGATTAAATTTGTCTTTGATGAAAACCTCCTGCTTCATCATGTACAATTTAAGCCTATTACATATTTATATCAGAAATTATCACTTAAATATAAATATAAAATATATGAATTTAATGTGATATGCACTATTTTATTTTAAAACACTGCCAAATCAAACTACAGACAGGAAGCAGAAGTTCTACAATATAAATGTTTGAGTACTTTTCTCTGTTCCTTTCTGAACCGTATGAAGTCTCTTTTTGTGATAAGCGCTAATTCACAGTTAAATCATGTTGTTGGTTTTTAGGTTTGAAGAAAACCAGGAAAGACAGAAAAATGCCTGCAGCCAATGATTCCTCTCAACTGGGACTGAACAGTCTTTAGATCTTTTATACTCACTTCTGTCTGCCTTTCCATCATATAGTGCAAGAAAAAGGAGTCAAAAAAGTTACGGCTGATTTCAGCTGCCCAGAAGGATTTTGAGATTATTTTGAGGTTTTTGTTTAGTCGTAATCAATAAACAGCAGTTTAACTTCATCAAACATGATATAGGTGACATGATAACTAGTCATGGTGCTTTAGTTGCAATGGAAATCACAGTGTTTTTATTGTCCTGCTAATAATTTACATTACTAAATATGCCAGCTCAGTCAGACTTTATTTGATTAATAATTCTCAAATTTCCAAATGTCATATCACAACGCTGAAGCTGGCGGACTCGAAGCCTATTGACATTTTCTCTGGTTCTGAAGACAGTTTAACTGATGAAGTGGTTGACTCTTTTGCTCATGTGCGTAATTGATTCCCGCTGCGTAATTGCAGCTCTGTTTGTGTTTCAGCTGAACGACTGCCTCAAACTCTCAACACTTAATCAATAACACTTGACCTTAAAGTATCCGCTTCCACTTCACATTGAAGGATTTGAACAGGTTCGAGGCCCTGGGAGACTCACGCATGTAAGGGATGTATTTCATTCACTCTGTGTTTAATTGCTTGTGTCTGTAATGAAGTTGTTCTTGAGTTAAAGCTGAAACTTTGGTAAACACTCTGGGTGTAATTTAAAGTTAAATAACTTGGGACCTCCCTGTTGGGGGTTTTAATTGTGGTAGTAGATCATCTCTTTCCCTGGTAATTATCTCAACTATCATCTTTCTTATAATAACCATGATCAATTGTTCTTGGTTGCTCTGACAGGGATAATGAAAAGTTTATTAGCTTCCCTGAAACCCATGAGACTGGCTGGGGAACTCTTAAATCATCAGTGGATAGAATCAATTCTTCGCTTTTATTGTCACATTTTTTTATCATTCTTTGAGGATGGAGGCCATGTAAGACCTTCCTCGATCTTCATTAACTGCTGTGACAAGCCTGACATGTTTACAGGCAAGTAGCTTAAAAACAGAGCTTAATGACTGCCAATTTAGATAATTAGGCAACCTTCTACGGAAATATACAGAGATGTGACATCGCAGGAGAAGCCGTTTCGGATACGTGACAGTTGCTTTTACTTGCAAGTTCACCTTCCTCTTATTTGGAACTCAGAAAGTGACTTCTCATCTCTCGGGAGCCAGATTTTGTTTTACATCTTGTTGCTTCTGCATTAGTTTATTGATCCTTCCAGGTATTCCCTAACTTGTTTGCCACAGTTTATTCTCGACTCGCTTGGGAATGGGTCTTCTTGTCTAATTAGATCAGCAAAATTGAGCTCCTGCATGGATGGCATGGCAACCAAAATGACACAGGTGTCGACCATTATGGATTTTAGACTGTTGAGTCCTGCAGTACCAAGGTTTCATAAACAACAGTTTGCTCTTGTCAAGGTGGAAAAGCTTTTAAAACAACACTAGGAATATGAAGCAGAAGGCTGTATAACAAGCACTAATTAAAGTCTTAAGAATTTACAGTGGGGATAAAGTAAGTCAGTTAAAGGGACTTTTTTTTTACTTTTATTCCATCTTTATTCAGCTTTCTTAAAGGAAGTTTAAGGTAATGAATAAGATTAATAGTTTTTTACACCAAGACAGGATTATTGTCTACTGACAGTAGTTTCATGTAACAAGATCATAGATGAGCTTATTTCTAAAAATTTGTCACAGGTTCCAATTCTGCTTTGAAATTGAGCTAACTTGAATTAAGAGCATGTGGACACCGGAGTTTACCCCTAAGCCGTACATTTGCAAGCATGCATTATACAAATCAAGATTGAGGTAAATAGGCTGTAGAAGCTAAGTGTTAAGGGTGCACTGATTTATGCTGATAGAGCAGAACACAGCTCAGACTTAGCAATAGTTTAGAAATGAAAATGCACAAATGACCGTCCAGTGTCTGTGAACTCCATCTTGTAACCTGTATTACTGTCATAGTTAGGTGTCTACACCTTAGGAGGAAAAGGTTTATTGGTTTTATTCAGACGCTGCATGATTTGTTGTTGTCTTGAACTGCCCAATGAGCTCACTGAGGAAAACTGTCATGGAGTTTTTCTCCCACATGCCTTGAATAAACACTCAATGTGAAGTGAAGAAGAGATTAAAACATTAAAAATTAGCTGTAGATGTTATTTGGAAACATGACAATGTTTCCTATCCCATTCTGCTTTAATCTCTGGTCTGATTTATGGTAAAAACAGAAACTGTTGCAGTGTTTTGGCAGGTTAGTTTAGTGGCCACACACCTGTAAAGTGTCAGCTGGTGTTGTGTGATCGACCCCTCTGACAGCGAGGTGGTGTTCTGCACAGCAGCTGGCTGATAACTGAGCAGCTCCTGGTGGATATGGTTGCAGTTCATTTCAATTCTATACTGTTAATGGGGTGTTGACAATTTTATATTGTTAATGGGGTGTAGACAATGAAACTGTGCACAAAGTAAGATGATCTTCCCGTGCCTGTGGCAGCTGATGATGTTTTATGAATATATCAGACTGAGTTTGATAGAAAAAGATGACCCAACACAAAGTGGGTACTCAGTTTTGAACACATGAATGAGATATGAGTTACAGTACGAGCTATGGCTCATGTACTGGGCTCGACTCACGGGAGGCAACGTCACTCCTTCTCTATTCATTTCCTATAGGACTTGCACGGTGAGGCGAAATGTGCTGCTCTCCTCCAGCCAAGCGACAGGCGACATTCATGCAAGTAGACGTGCACAAGAAAAAAGAAAAATTATCAATTTTTTTCGCTGTCCTATGGCACTACAACCAATCAGCAAGGGGCTTCATTGACTGACCAATGAGAGCAGGCTAAACAGCGCGGCCTGCAAACACTTTCACCATGGAAGAACAGATCATTTTAGCCATACCTGACTTTCCCAAACTTTACAATACCTCATGCAAAGATTATAAAAATGTAAATAAAAGGAAGCCAGGGTGAATTTGTCCTACGTAGGTCCTGGATTTAGCTGAATCAGCCTTAAAGTCCGCAATCAAATGGTGATATTCACCATGCTTTTTCCCATTATGTAAAATCAGATGAACCCAGGGTTGACTTTTTATTTTTACAATAGAGTCAACAGCAAGATTTCTGTCAATTTGAGCAAAATCTTTTGACTCTTCATCCTTCATGTCACGGACTGTTGTCGCTGTTGTTGGTCGCACCCTGTGTCGAGTCCAAAAGGCTGCAATCCACAGCTATTCTTTCTCTTAAAGAAGAACCCAAGAGTCATTTCTTTATGCAAGTTAAAGCTTTGTTTTTTGAAAAAATATTTATGACCTCTAGTGGCCATTAGAGGAGCTGCATTCAAAGTGTGGAAAAAGGTTGTTGGCTTTCTTACACATATGTGTGTGTGTGATCACACCAGTCTTACATTATACTCTAGGTGTTTACCACAACAGGTTTACAGACTGACATTTTCTCTGGGATGCATCATTGGAACCCCTTTCAATTGCAAGCAAAGCCTGGAATGATTTACTTACAGTTTACATACCAACGGACTATGGAGGGACCCAAACAGGAATTGACATAGGCACCTGATGCTAATGCTGGACAGCTTCTTGTGAAAACCATAGGTTTGGCCACCAAAGTAACAACAGAAACCGTGTAACTTTGGTGTTTTTTGATTATTTACTCAATCAATGAGCTGGGTTTTCTTCTTCCTCCTGCTTTTTGTTCTTTTTTTGGTAAAGATTGTTTCAATGCTGCCCTAAACTAGCAGTTGTTGTAACTGCATGATGTTGTCCGAGGTTAGGCTCAAACCTAATGAAAGCATCGCATCACTTAGCATTTCCCACCCAATTGAACACCCATACCTGGTGTGAAAATGCATTTAGCGTGCTTCAACTGTTCTGCAAATGCCTGTTTTCTACACAAACATGGCATTTCAGTGTCATATTTTGTGGTGAAGAAGAGCTTTTTTTGATTTGGAGTCTTAAGTTTGGTAGAAGAAAAAAATTATTGAACTAGAGAACAAAACAACTTTCCCCACAAATACACAGTAATAACACTGTAAACTTGCTTAAATTAAGTTTTATGTCTTTTGCAAAAACTTTTTGTAGACAGGGTGGATGGAAATACCTTATATGAACCAGTTCTAATGCAGGAAGGATATTACTCATTAGACTGATCAAAGAAATGACCAGATGGTTCTGTTTCTGGACAGAAACAGAGACGCCAACTTGAAAAGAAGATCTTGAGACATTTTTTCTCCCGTCTATGGCTGATTGTGTTTGTCTCTTTTAACTTCAAGTTCTGTTTCTAATGACTAGCTCGCTGTGTGATATCCACTCCAAACCAATAAAAAGCATCAAAGACTTTTTATAAAGTGATATTTCTTAAGTTGTCTTTATAATAGCTTTACGGTTGGATAGAAATACTAATAATTCCCCTTTGGAATAATTTGGGCTTTGTGACTTTGGCAGGCTGTTTTTTCACTCATGAAAAAACTTTATAAGATGCGGAAGAAAAGAAAACAAAAATCCAAAAGGCCTGATATTGCTTCTTAAACAAGAACTGTGGCGTCATTATTCACTCAGGAATAACGGTTCTTCTGTGGGACTAATCTTAGCTGAAGTGTTAATGCACTAGTGAACATTTAGAGCAACAGGATTGTTGTCATAAAACACATTACCCAGAGGCAGCTACATCACATGCTGTGAATTCGCCTGAAACTCTCAGCTTGACTCTGGTGTTTTGGGTACATACTCCAGTCATTCTTTATGACTTGTGCATTTCAGGAGAGTCACACCTTCTATTTCTAAAATCCAGTGTCTAAACATATTCTATGAAAAGCCTGTTTTGTTAGAGAAGACTTTGCATGCACACTGTCCTGTTTACTGCATGTTTTCATTACACAGGCAGTGTTTGATGGAGCTTAGCAGCCCCATGCTAAGAGGATTTTGACTTTTCTTCTGACGAAAACTGGACAGAGGTGGTGACAGAATGGCTGCTTTTCCACCCCCTTTTGACATAATTTGTCATCACCATTAGCTGTGCTAAAGCACACATGCAGTGAGGCATTTCTAAAAAGAGAACAAGGTTAAAAAGTCAAAAAGTAGGTGCTGCCTTTATCTGCAGTGTCATGTTTCTCATGACAAGATCTTTTTGTAGCATTTCTTTATCATCAGGTCATGTTAATCAATATGATTTGAAGTCAAAGTTTAAATTAACACAGAGTAAGAAGCTGGAACCCGTTGTCATGTCCGCATTGCTCCATCTATAGCTGGGGGGGTTAGTCAGTTGGTTGTGATTTTAAGGTCATACTACAACATGTGATTGTATCCTATCAATTGGACCTTTAAGCTCTGCAGGTTTCAATATTAAGATTTGTGATCTATATCTTTAACCCTTTGTATTAATATTTTATAATATATTAGATATTAATATTTACCATTTATTACCATGTGATATGTCAAAGTTATCATAGTGTGGTTTTCTGCTTCCTGCTATCTATTAGGGGGCAGAAGACAAGTATCAGATTGTGTTCAACAGGATTTTGATTCTGATTCTAAGCAAAGTTTTACCATAAAGTGATGCAAAATCTCTCAGGAACTGTATGTCTCAAATGTGTCATGTTGGGTTCTACTGGTTTAAAAAATGTTATTAAATACTGATATTGAAAAAAAGATAACTTGAACAATAATATTTGGAATTTTCTGTTTTAAATCACTTATTAATTAATCTTCTCCTTATACAGTGTTAAGTATTTGATCGCATTTCATTTGATTGAAGCTAATTGTGCCATTTTAAACAGCATTAATAATACAAGACAGTATGAGGAGACATTTATTTGGCCCTTAACCTGCAAAAGGAGAAATTTTCTCAATCATCAGTCTGTTTAAAGGTTGCTTTCCCTTCAGCCTCCTTGATCTGACTAATCATCCTTCTGGTAGCTGTCTTTATCTCCCCTAACACCTTTTCCACTCCCGGTCATGTCAGGGCACGCAGTCTGCCGTTTCACATTATTAGATCCCTGTCAGAGGGACTTCCGGCTGAAAACGAAGATGAGGAAGATGGAAAGCGACGGCTCCTGCCTGCTTGTTGCAGGGGGAAGTGGAGGAGGCGATGTTGACGAACTAATCTCTGGCTCTGATTATATTCTCATTGCAATCAGACGGGAGCCACTTGACGAAGAGAAGAATCTGTAATTACGCTCAAATCTCTGCTGACTAAAACAGAGGGGCTAGAACTGTAAGCCCACATCGACTCATTAAGCTCCTTGATCATAAAGATTTTTCGAAGAGTCAGGTGGAAGGGTTTAAATTTTTAAAAACTTGACTAAACTTCTTGATTTTCTTTATTATTATTATTATTATTAGTCGTAGTAGTAGTAGTAGTAATAGTAGTATTCGTTTTTATTTTATCATCTGTAAAATAGAAAAAAATTAAATTCAAACTATTCCTATGACCTGCATCTGTTCAGCAAGAGATGGAAAACATTTACTTAAATGTCAAGGCAGCTGAAGCATGTAAATAACTACATTTCAATAGACACATCGATTTGAATGGTAAATGGCTTGACTCCAATTTTCGTGAAGAATAGCTGGCAGGAAGAAATGGAGAGGAATAAAGCACATACCCACTAGACCGGAGGGAATAAGACTAACCAAGCATGAACCTCCACTGTCTCTCTGTTGCATGATGGAAGCTTTAACTGTGTGGACAACTAGAAAAAATCTAGACCAAATAACTAAATCTTTTTTTCTGCTTTTCTTACAGCTCAGTAACAGCAATCTGCGAACCGCTCAAGACTGATGAGAGGAAAGCAGTGGATACACAGGTGGACGCTTCAGATAGGAACGGCTGCATCAAAGGAAATAGACGTAAACACCACAGCCACCGCAGGGCCAGGAGGTGAGTTGGTCCATGATGCCACACATGACAAGCAGAGCTTCACAACCATTCTGAGTGTGTCCTGAACTGACAGAACAAGTGGTGGTAAAGAGATTGGTAAGCTGAGAAATCAGCTGTGATGAAAGAGGCACGTTTCTGATGATAAACGGTTAGGATTGTTTGTTTAAATGGAGGTTTTTTGTTGTTGTTTTTTTTGGGGGGGGGTGCTTTTGTAGATCAAAATAATATTGATAAAGCCTTTTAAGAGCACACCACAACTCCTCCAGGGCCCGACTCTCTGTGAGTAAAAAACTAAGCTAATCTTTATATTCTGGTGTGGATGGTAAACAGTCTTATCAGGTTGGGCCCAGCAGAGAAAAACAAGGATGCTGTGAGGAGTTTTACACTGTATCATTCAGATCCTCACTTTCACCAACACCTTAAACCAAAAGAGCTTCTTCACACGCTGAGAAAAGTTTTAAGCATTTATTCTGAGGTGGGAAAAATCAATCAAGCCCCCCCCCCCCCCCCGAATAATTGTTTTAATGAATGTGAAACCTTCAAAGCTCTTGTAGTTGCACAGCAGGGACATGTAAAACACATCCGAAGCAGCATCTGAATTGTAAGAGAGGATCATAAACATGAACCCCGTTGGACTTTACCCTGCGGCTGCTTGTCTTTCTTTCAGAATCGAACAATAAGCATAGACACATGCAGGCATCTGATAATCATATCTCTGGCACATGCAAAGAAGAGATATGACAGCGTGGAGAAAGATTGTTTGTTATTCTTAAAACTTCACTTTTTTGAAGAGTTGCATGTACACCACAGGGTTCCAGATGGAAGCTAAACATAATTTGAAACTTAAAAATACTCAGGAATCATGGGAAACCTCCATAAACTGTTCAAAGCATTACAAGATTTATTATGAAGAAATCAAAAGTGTGATATAGTGTTAGAGTATGATAATAGGAATTCCAGCTCTTAGTTTAATTCTACTTCACAGTGTTATTTTTCTAGAAGAGTTGGTGTTGTTACGGGGAGTCAAATCTCTACAGTGACAATTTAACACCTCCGGAAGAGTAAACAATGCAGCATCGGTGTAACAAGTCAGGTCTTCTATCTTTCTTAACTGGCTTAGCTTCTTGTGCTGAAGTCATGAGCTAGTCTTGACTGGACCTGACCGGATGTCCCTCTAAACGTGACGGGGACCATTAATAAGTTGGTAAATCCAATACTTCTGTTCACTTTATTTGCTTACCAGTGCTATGTATTTCTGGAGGCAGAAAACACAGAATCCAAGTGAGTTAGATATTTGTTAGCTAATGTGTGTGTTCAGTCGGTAAGCTAATTTTAAAAAGATAAGTCTAAATGGAATGAAAAGTCATTTTTTTTCTCATGGAAAAGGGAAAAAATACTAAAATAAAACAAGATAATACTGTAGCATCTTGTCAGACAGACAGAGGTAATGTTATGAAAACTTGGTATTTGTAAAGTTTACATTAAAATGAATGAAACCCATTATCTGTGGTGGTCTCAGCTGTGAATGGTCAAGCTAGCTTTTTAGCAACATGTGCAGGTTTTATGGTGACATATTGGTTCTGGGTCGGTAAATATGTGCTTTCTGAATATGAATCAGTTAAAAGATGAAGGTGTTGGTGCAGTGCATTTCAGTTAAGTGAAAAGTATAACTTTTAATGAGCTACTTTTATTGCATGTCAGTTTAATCAGAGCTGCCAACTTTTCAAAAATCCTTGGAGTGAGAGTTGGTGAAACAAACTAAAATTTGGCCAAATACACGACATGAAGATATAAGACTCATTTTTTGCAGGTTTAATCATAAAATATAGCTCTCAGGAGTAACAAAATGTAAAAAAAAATGTTTACTAATAGGTTTTTAAAGTGCCAATAGAATGCAGGATTTGAAATAAAGCAGGAACCGATTCAACCACACAAAGTATAGACTGAGACTGACGACCATGTGGTTTATGATGTTAATCTCTGCCAATACTGTTTTCAGTATGCAATAAGCCACTTGCAGGATACACCAACAAACACACGAGTCATGTTTTGTATTGTACCTCCTGTCTTACTTTTAGAGGGGTGATAGGGCCTCTAAGAACATCCATCATTATTACAATGCAAAATTCAGTCTGTCTGAACCCTAATTCAGGCAAACTGACTTTTATAATTATATTTAGACATTTTAAAATGGAACACAAAATAACTTTTCAATCCAGAATTTTCCAGGACCCCCACCCTGCAGTGCCCCCCCCAGTCAGGCAGTTCCCAGTCCCGGTCCTATTTTTCCTGGGAAAAAACTTATTCCAAAGCATCATTTCATGATTCATCCAGTGTTTTTGTAAAACTAGTGTATTCAAAGGTCTGAGGCTAAACAATAAAGATCTTTTAAAATATAGCAAAATATAAGTAAAACACTAGAGACAGCTAGCTTTTCAGTGGGTGAATTTTAATTTTTAGTTTGTTCCAGTAAGGAAAGAAAGGGGTGATGGCTTGGATGGTGGTGAGTTTTCACTGTGAATACATGCTCTGATGTGTTAATAATAATTGGGTGAAGCATTATGAAGCTGAATATCTAAACTGCTGTGTTTGTATTAGAACACGTGGAAGTTAGTTGTTTTAGAAGAATCCCATATAAAGATCAAGTTTTATTTTGACTTGTGGAGTTGATTCTCTTTATTTTGGTGAAACCTTTAATGCTTACTGTGTTGAAGAGAGATCTAATTAATTTTCTCTTATTTCTGTTGAGGACATGGTTCATCACAGACTCATGACAGTTTTCTAAAGACATGGATGAAAAGACATCCTGTCATATATATTGTAAACTGTGCATGTGTGATGTGAAATCATTTTGTTATATGGTGTGCTAATATTGAAAAAAAACATTTTAACATGACCTACAAGCTTCTTTGTAGTACAACTCTATTTAGAGTTAAAATAAAACACTGATAGTGCAAATTTTTGATTCTATGCTCATGTCTTTCAAACTGACCAGTTGATAAGTGTTAAATTTTGACTACTGACAAAGTAAAAAGCAACTCCATCACAGTGTTAAATGCACTTTCAAAGGAGTTTTTTGACACTATGTGGTGTGGACTCATATAGACACTTCAAAAGTGTTGAATTTGACTCCCATGGAGTTGAATGGTAACTGGGCTGTAATTATATAGCACTTTTCTAGTCATGTTGACCACTCAAAGCACTTTACACAACAGCACCTCTATTGTTATATACTCTACGCTCTATCACACACATTCTGGCCTCAGCTGTGGTAAACCTCAATTTTCTCTCTGTAAAATCTGTGGAATTTAGACTGATGAAGCCAATATGCTTCCATATATGCTGCTTTGCACAATGAAGCTGCATTCAAACTGAAAGCAAAGTGATGAAGAGTGCTGTGGTGTGTGTGGGAGTAATGCTTTAGCTATTGGAGAGGAAATGAAAAAAAGTCCAATTTGAGAACCATTTTCATGAATTTTAAAGGTTTGCAGATGCCAAAACACTGAACAGCAGGATAATATCCTGTACGTCGATTTAAAAAATCAGCTAAAGAGTATGTCAAATGTTGAAAGACCTATATCTCAGAAGAATGTAGATGTCTGTAGCTTTATATTCTGTAGCCTACTTCAGTGACACCTTAATAAATCTTAGAAGGTCTCAGTTGTAGCCTATTCAAAACACTGATGAGTCCCCACAAAGGACAGGACATGGATGACATCAGTCTTTGCCTTAAATCTTTACACTGGCTTCCTCTGAGTGAAAAACACTGAGATACCAGTGTGGATCTTTCCAGCTGCTATGTTAATGTGAATAGTCTGGACCTCCAAGATAATCTGAAACAGTTCTGCTTAATCCAGAGTGACAACATTCAGTTTTCATGGGAATATATTTGGGGAAACAATCACAGAAAACCTGAGGTTGTGACTCTTTTTACTAGAGTAATGCTGTCTTGATGCATTTTATTCTTTTGTGTATTTTTGTTCAGACATATTCGGAGCAAACCCGAAGAGTTTTATGTGAAGAAAAATCTTTAGACTGATCAATATTTCACTAAGGGTTTGGTCCATTATTACATTACTCAACTGTGTTAAACTCACAAAAATGTCCAAACAAAACCACACTTCCACAGCAGATAATTGGTGTTAGGCAAATACCATATTTTAGGCTTAACACTGAGAGCACCATCTACCCTATCCTCCTCCATCCAAATAAATTTACAATGTCTTCTCTTAAAAAAATTATGGCACTCGAGATAATGGTGATAATTACTTTTCCCCTATGTATTCCTACCTAGCGAAATAAAAATTACTTTAAAAAAAACTAGTCAAAAGCACAGTTTTAACGTCCAAAACCTTCTCATGAGGGCTCTCCCAAGACAGAAGGACAGATAAACCTCATTAAAATTCTGCACCTTGGATTCGAGATGTCAGATGCATCTCCAGATGCATGCAGCTCGTAACTGCTTGTAGACATATGAATCACATAGACTGCATGACTCATGGTCCAAATGCTTCACAGTTGAACTGCTGCCAAAAAGAAAAACAAAATCTCTACAGCTAACAAGTAGAAGATGATTGCTTGAGCCAAGAAAAACAAGTAATGGACATTAAATTAGTTTAAATCTATGATGCCAACGTATGGAGTCATTTGAAGGAAAATTATTCAAACAACCTCACAATCAGGATGTGGCCAGATAAAGACAACACATAAACTTCTCTACAAAATAGTTTAGGTCAGCAGTAAAATGATTTAGCTGAAGAGATGCAGTCTTTGTAAAGGCCATGTGGATACATCACACAGCCTCCAGCAGCCACTACAAGCAGTGTATATGAGAAATATTATGTTTTGTGTCTATTTATTTATGTTAGTGGCTAATGAGCTACATCCATTTCCAAATACTTACTCAGTCTCAGTTACAAAGTGCTACCCGAGAGAAGTCTCCTCTGTTGAGAAAGACTTTCATTCTTTGGATTGTTATCTTGCTAATTGCCTGGCAGCAGCACAATTCAGCATTAGTTATAGCATGAAACAACAAGCTTGTGGCTCTGGGCTTCTTTTAGATGCTGTACGCTGGCTTTAATGAGGATTTTTTTAAGTAGTTGATGCCAAATTAGAATAAAGAACACAGAAATAAGCTTTCATTCTTGTTAAATCACTTAAAACATTTCATTACGTGAGAGCTTTATTAGATTTGTAAAAATTCTCATGATTACCATTTTTTGATATTAAAAAAATACATCTGTAGGATGTGGTGCTTGAATGGAGACAAAAGCAACATGCTCCTCAGAAACATTGTTGATTTCAGCTTTAATCCTATTCTTATTAAATGTTCCCAAATCCCATTTTCATTCCCAATTGTTCTACTAAATCACCATTCCCATTGTGGCTGTAAATTGAGCGAGCTCTCATTTTCCCTTAGATTCCCTACCCTCCTCAAAAGAAAATAATTCTGCTGGCAAAAGGAAATGCAAATGCACTCCCTCTACGAGGCTAGAACCCTAGAGGTGTTAATGAGTGACAAAGCATTCTCATTATCAGGAGAGGGTACTTGGGCTTGGTCTGTCTAATCAGCTCTAATGCATTTCAGTTTCTAATGCTCCCAAACTGCCGACCACGCCAAGCAGGGCCATTTGTTATAGGTTGACACTCCTCTACATCCATTGGAACAGACACTTGCTCTCCAGAGCTCTGTGGTTGCATATATCAAGGAGTGCAGTGTGTCACTGTCTGAATCAGTCCTGATCACATACATGTCCACATGACCTGCCTGTGTAACATGGAGGTCTCCTTCTTTGTATTTGACATATAAATGGCAGCATTTACCCCCCCACTAAGCACGAAAGAGAATGTATTGTACAAAGCTGTAAATTAAAGATGTTTTGATGTATTCTGTCCAAATCCAAGCCAAAGCGAATTTCGTGTTAAGAGAATTCCACACAGATATTAAATTCCCTTTGAAAAAGAAAGACATTTCACAAAAAAAAAACAATTTTATATTTTTGTTTATTTATATTGACGACGAAGAAATAATTGCATTGAAATAGTAGACATGAAACAGCAGGCCTATGTTTGCTGTCATCTGACTGTACATAAACTATAAAATAGTGTGATATGAGATGACTTTGCTCTGTATCAAAATACCAGAAGCTGTTTACATGGAAATATTTATGTAAGTGTATCTGTATCAACAACAGGAACGGTGCTGTTAGACTTTCTCCAGAGGAGATAGTACCAATTAAACAGCTATTTAAATGGTTTAATACATATTCAGCTAATTACATTGAAATGGAACTAGTTTATATTCTACTGTATTAAAGTATTATATTTATATTTTAACACCAAACTGTGTTATGGTGGTTTTTGGTGTAAATATTATGACATAATCTGGCTGAAATCGAGGTATTAAATTTGCACTTCCTTTGAAAAGCTAAAGGTGTGCTGGACATGGAATGAATTTAAAGGGTCTGAAATTGGTCAGATTCTACTGTGAGTGGAAGGATGACACCAATGCAGACATGAGAGACAGGTTACATTGAATTTACTGAATAAGCAAAGGCACTCTGCAAGCATGGGATCCAAAAGTCAAAAGTTCAAATAATAGACAAGGGAATGATTTGAACTGGAGTGTATGACATGAATCTAGCAACCGTGGCAGTATGTTACCAGCAACGTGTCGAAACCAGTAAACTATTGAATGCATGGGCATTGTTAACAATGGCAAAAACAAGATGTCAGAGTATGAAATACTTTGTCACTTCATACATTGGCACTCTATACAGTGTCAAAAGGCAAACCAACAAAGTAAAAAGTACAACTCCCAGTGGTGCCTGGATCTTTGTTTTCCTATGTCAAATCATGTGTGCTTACTGTGCCACCACAGAAACTGGACCATATTGTGCTGGGTTAGGGGTAGGGTTGCATTCATACTTCTCCTCAATAGTACTTGACTTTCTTTATCAAAGCCTAGTTATTTTAAATAATACCTAGGAAAATTTATAACATCACCCATATTTCATACCTTGCCACAAATGTAGGGTATGCTACAGAATACATGAAACTAACATTATACATTGAGATAACAGATTAACAACAGGCAACAAGGTGATCAGTAAATTCATTCTTAAGACACCAAGAAACTCTTATAAAATTTGTTTTTTCCTCTTTCAAACAGGAAGTAAAGTTGATATATAATTCAATTAAACTCAATTCAGCTTTATTTGTAAAGCCTCATTTCACACCAATGTTATCTCAGGGCACTTTATAGACAAATTGCACTATTTCACTCCAGTTTGCTTAGAGACTCCCAACTAAAGAAGACTTTGAGCTGTATCTGGTACATAAATGTATGTTGCATTTTCAGTTAAATTAAAGTGTAAATAAAAGTATAAGTCATAAAGCAGCCACATAGTTTGTTTAAGCTTTAAAATCTAAGATCTTAAATTAATCTACAATCTTCCCTTTGAGAGCAGCAATGTTGGTATTGATAGTGACTGCGGTGAAGTTTGCTGGTGTGCCATCTGTTTTGTGCTTTATACCAGTTTGGGTTGGATTTCCTCTTGTGTTGTGATGGGATCATCCCATTAGGGCTCACAGATAATCTCGCTCATGTTTGTTTATGTGTGGTTTCGTGATGCCAGTGATGAGTCATGTGGATTATTTTACCCCAGCTATTCTGATTAACGTTATTGTTTGCAAATATTTAAGCATAAACAAAAGGATCATGAGAGATTCCCAGAAATTAATAAGTTGTCTAAATAAATGCTAGTTTTGAGTTTAACATCTGAACATTTACAGTCAAATGGACAAATAACTTGTGTGTTTTCAAACTGATCAAATTTACACAAAAATAATCACAGAAATTAAACAAATGAAAAAGAATTCCTTGAAATTATTATGCGCCAAAGTAGCTGCTCAATATAAGATCACTTTTGTGATCATTTAAAGTACTTACAATTATGAAAATAAATATTATCAGGGCTCAAATTACACAGGGGTTTTGGAGATGCCTTACTGGCATGCATAGCAGCTTTGCAAGTCACATGCGTGTTCAATAATATCCCTGCACAGCAGAGCAGTCAAAAACAGGATTACAGCCAAAAACATTCTGCTGCTAGCCTACTGTATGCAGCAGATATCTGAAACATTTTATGCAGGGCCAGAAAGTTCTTTTAACAACCACAAAATGCAGCAAATGAAGTGGTCGCTGTTTTGGTGCACATAGCAAACAATGCTACTCTCAATCAATCCATTCAATAAATTCAATCCATCAATTATTAAGAGCGTTAAAAACTAATAAAAAGAGCTTTAAAATCAATTGAGAAGCACAAAGGAAGCCAATGCAGAGATTTCAAATTGCTGTGATATGAGTCAAATCAAATCAAGTCAAGTTTATTTGTATAGCCCTATATCACAACAAAGTTGTCTCAGAGGACTTTACAGAAAGA
>JBAMHW010000012.1:10548649-10563246 GCA_037177495.1 Rhadinocentrus ornatus
AGTAACCACTCCCCCGGGAGGAAGTGGGACAGAGAGAAACCATGTGAATAGCAATGAACTAAAGATATACAGTATACAACAACAACAACAACAATGACACTATGAGCTCTCTCTCTGGTCTTTGTAAGCATACAGCTGCTGGATTTTAATACTAAGTGTGGATTTATATAGTTTTTTATGGAGACTCTGATGATTCTGCAGAAAATGAAAGCATGGATTCATATCTCTGCATGGACGTGAGAGAAGATGCCACTTTCCACGGTGATAAAAGAAACGGTTTACCTGCCTTGCTCAGATTATGTGATATATTAAATGAATAAACACGCAACACTGACAAATTAATGCTCTTTTTTTCATTTAAGACACATCAGGAAACTTATGGAAAATCAAACGAAGTTGAGTATTTTAAGGGGTGTTCATCTGCTTTTCAGTGGAACCGAGTTCCTCTTAGTTCCTCTTTGATTCAAATCTTGAATATAACGTGGTGTGTTATGCGTGTTTATGTTAGACATACTTCTGCTTACAATACAACACAAAGGAGATTAAATAAGTGAATGAAAAAAAAAATTCTAAATGTTTACAAAGGAATTTTGGGGCAAATTTTCACTTTGAGTCTAACGTGTATCTGCCCAGTGTGATAGATTTTAATAATGATTTAATCTCACTACTCTTGTTGTGACTTAACAGATAACATAGGCTCAACATGCACAGCTACATCTCCAATACACTCAGTTCCTGTACTTGTAGATGGAAATCATAAATAGAAAATGTGTTGTGTTTCCAAGTCTCACATGTATTTTGTTACATTGATACAATAAGCATATAATCTTAGTTCTAATCTGAATAATATCAGATAAAATGGAAAAATCTGGACTAAAAAAGTGGGAAAGTTGTTTTTTTCCCCACTGAATTATGTGCTGCATTACCCTTCTGTGGCCAGTAAAAACAATCTCATTTAATTCACTTGCAAACAGATTTACATTTCAATAGAAATTATGCTCACAGTTTTAGTCCATTTAAAACAGGTTAATGTATTATTACACAAGTGTTTGACAGGATGTTAAACCTACTGAAATGCAAAGGTTAACTGGAGCTTCCCAGAGTCAATATCCAAATGGTTCACCCCTGACACATAAATACATATCTCTAAAGGTGACCCACAAATAAGCCAAATAAATAAATAAATAGTCAGCACAGCCTTGTTTCAGCTTCCTTCATGAGAAAAAAATGGCCTGTCGAAGGCAGTGAGGGTTTATTAACCTTCAGATACTTTTAGATTTTGTGTTGAAATAGTTGAATTCTGGAGTACAAAAAGCTGTGGTTGAATTCTTGCAACTACTTATTCCACTTCATTCCACTGGATGAAAAACTACAGAAATATCTTGTCTCTGCTTACAGCCCTTCCTTTGATGATGGCTTCTTGTCTCGTCCGAAGGGGAAGAAGAAGAAGAGGAAATCCAAACGAAAAAGGAAAAGAAAAAGGTCAGTTCTCAAAGTTAGACGGCACTGCTGTGAGATGCATTTTTAGAAGCCTTTGTTGTATTTCCTGAAATAAATAGAGATGTGTGCAGGGGAATGCTTGGAGTTCATGTTGTTTTGTTTTTATTTTCCCACTGTAGGTCTCCTTCTTACAGCCTTTCCCCAGTCAGGAAGAAGAAGAAGAAGAAGAAGAAGAGCTCCAAGAAAAGCAAGCGGCGCAGGTAGTTCTCATATATGACAATCAGAATGGAAGCGTGATAGTTTTATTTATAGGTAACCCAAATTTTCTTTTCCATTCTGCAGGTATACCTCCAAGAAATCAAAACACAGGTATGTATATGAGTCTTTGTTTTTTAAATAATTTCAACATACCTTGTGGCTCAAGAGGTTTTAAAAGAAGATGCTGATCGATATGTAGCTGTTGTAAATGTGGTGTAACATTTACTGCCTGCGTACAGTAAGATTACTGGATTTCTGCCTTTAAGATGGTTCCTCTTCAAGCTGGCTGCCTGTGCAGGCTTTGTCAGTATTAACACCTCCGCCTCATGATTCTGCTCTCTTTCATCCCTCCAGCTCTTCAAGTTTAAAACATAAGAGGAAGGATGAACACAAGCACAAGAAAAGGTCAGTGTGTGATTATTGTATCAGAATCATGTACATTTGTCCCTCGTCTTCCTCCTCCAGTGGTAAGCCCCTCCACTCTTTCCAGAACACTCACCGCTGAAGAAGAAAGAGAGGATTTTCAAAAATGTCATAACACAGGGGTACGCAGAAACGTGCAGAGGTTATGGTTTTTTGTTTTTTTTTTAAGGGTAAAAGAACTTACAAAGGGGAACACTGAGCACTTTAGCCACAAAGAAGAAGAACGAGGGTGAAAGAGGTTAAGAGAAACCAATTTCATGCTGTGATCTAGCAGCATTTTATAATTCGACTTTGGATGAGTGTGTTGTTTGTAAGCACAGGGCCGCGTTCAGTAGCTGTGAGCTTCAACAGAAACCACAGCTTTCCTCCTCACAGGGATTCTGTTTTCTTTCCTTATGATCATTTTCCTCTTTAATGCTTTTCCCATTTCCTTTACTCTCTCTTCTTCTGATGTTCTCTCCTTTTTCTTTCCAAACATAGAGGTTATACAGACATGCACACACAGAGAGGAAGATTTAAAAAATACTCATTTTTAAAATAAGACACCTTAATGTAAAATGTTGACTTTCTGAACAATCGAGGTTTAAATACTCTTGTATTTTAACAAAGGTTTTAGACTCAGACGTGTCACATTATCAACATATTGGTATCGCTTTCATCCTATCATTAAACCTAACGATGGAATGTCAAATGTATCATGTTTGAAAGATTTGATACACATGTGTTTCTGGCCCCTTTTCCACTGGGCTGGTTCCACCGAGTCTGACTTAGCACCACCAGTTTTCTGGCTTTCCACTGCCTGAACACTGTCTCATGGCTCTTAAAACTGGTTCTTCACAGGCACCAACTCTTTGCTGGGCCGGATCGAAGCACTGTTTCTCATTGGTTGGGTCAATGGTTGGGGGCAAGGTTACCCATATTCATCACTGGTAACCAGCTTCCAGATGACAATTGCAACTGGGATACACAATCAATCATTTTCTTCTTCTTTAGAAAGGAAGGATTTGTCTGATCACAGATCTACTAGAAATACTCCCAACACATGCAGACGTTCTGCAGAAACTACTGCTCAGTATGTTTTGTGAACTTCGGCGTCAAATATTTAAGCAAGCATTGAAGTTAACCCCCCCACAATTTTTCCTCCTCTTCTGTCCTCCAGTTCTCGGACTCGCTCGCGTCGGAGACGGCGCTATCAGAGGTCAGAGTCGGATGCTTCTTCCTGCCAATCCTCCACAGAGGACAGGTAGGGGTCCTCATCCCCACCACCTCCTGCCCCCTCACTTTATCTTATCGGCCCTAGGTGCCTGCAGAGTTCTTGGTCAAACCACAGCAGTGACTGATAAGGCAGAGGTGACTTCTTCAACCTCAGGCGCAGCCAGCTCTTATCACAGCTTTGCAGGAAATGGCCACAAATTCACTTCACTGATCAATGCACTCAATTATAATGACATGTGGAAATAGGCCTTGTGATGATATGAAAGATGCTTTGACAGCTTTTACAGATTAGACCACTGAAACTGAATTTGCCATTAGCTTATCACTCAACAATTTCTTTAGACTTATGCTTCGATTTTACCGCAAATGAACTTTTGTTTCTCAAAATGTAAAAGGACAAAAGTAAATTTGGTATTTTTAACAGCATCAGCTTCACCTAAACTGTGACAAAGTACATGCACTGCTGCAACTGTGATGTTATAAAAACTGAATGCATCATATTCCTGCAGACGCCATCTGCAAAGGTCTGTGGTTCATCAGACTTTTGGAGACCTGGCAGCATTTGGAGAGAAGACCCGAGCAGAACTCAACCACATGGACACAAAGTGGAGACGTACAACCAAATCAGTGTGTAAAACGGCTCCAAAATATCACTCCATCCTCTCAACCTGCACCGTAAGTATTCAACAGGACTATTAGGAAGCCGCCAGCATTTGGGCTGGATTTCTCACTTGTCATACTTTTAAAAAAAAGTTGTAGTAAGGATAAAGTTATAATTTTCTCATTTTGTCTGTTATTAAAACAAATTGTGTTGTTTTCATAAAAAACTCCCGCAGCTGCAGAGGACAGCTGTTCCCTAACTAATGAATATTTATTAAACTAAAAACTGCACATGACCAGAATCTGAGCACCTCTTACGAAGTATTTATTTCCAAGCCATTTCATTCATTCTGCTTATCCTATGTTTTATATATAGTCACCATTAATTATATAGCCTACATACTTTAAAAAAAAGGGACAACTTCTAACGGGAGGATGTTATTATAACTATTTTTATTTCTGAGAAATTATGCTACATTTAAACCAAAACTGCAGCATTAATTCACACTTTTGTTAAAGTTCAGATTTATATTAATTCCGGTGTTATCACAGAATGTAGAAGCAGAACTTTGATAATAAAAAAGGTGTGAAAACAAACTTTTCTTACAGTCAGTAATAAATAATCAGCATCACCTGTTAAAGCTGTTTACTTAAAAAAGAAAAAGCCTTCTAATATTAGATTACTTTTATGTATTTACTAAAGAGTTAAACCCCTATCTGCAAGGTGTTTTAGTCGCGTAATGGCACCAAATAAAGATGAGTAACTCATCAAACTTTAAGAACAGAGGGCAGTGTAAGAAAATGGAGATAAAAGACAAAGGTGGCTGTGCTGCAACTTTTAAAACAATTTTCATGAAAACGACACAATATTAGCGGAAAATGCAAACAACACAAAGCAGCTTTAACTCACAGCAAATGTGAATACAGAAACAGTCTGATAAATGAACCACTACCAACAAAAGTGTTTCCTGGAAATGAAAAATGGAACATCTGGGCACATGGAGAACTGAATCATTTTTCATGCACCAAGTATTTTTAAAGGCTAGCTTGAATTTGCAGGCTAATAATAGCCACAAATCTAAGGTTAGGTTATAAGTTAGCTGCAATGATATCTTCATTGTGTGAATCATGATCAAATTTATATCTGAGAAGTTAACATTAATACCTCAGAAGGTCAAACCCAGTCCAGGCGTCCTTTTAAGACTTCTTGGAGTTGTCATTTTCTATGACAAAATTAAATGTCTGCAAAGTTTACTGCTGTAGGATAAATTTTTGGTGTATTTTAACCTTCAATCATGAAGTTTTAGAGTTTTTGCCACAGAGTATTTTAAGTATGTGTGTTAATAAATTGATGAGGTTCTGATTTGCAGTACAGCCTCCTGCTCTTATTATGCTGAACTCTAAGCCACCATAGAGATCTTTTATTAAGTTTTTAGATTTCTTTATTTAGATGGACCCTCTTGATGTACTCCTGTGGTTAAGACTAAGTTAAATGCTTTTGTGTCTGATCTCTTACTTCTGGCTTTTGCAGTTTTCCGTTTGATTGACATGATACTGTTTACAACTCCCACTTCCCTCTAATTAAACCCTGTTTAGACCATTTAACATGTGCAGTGGCAGAGCTGACTTTTAAAGATGGGAAGAAATAGTTTAAAAATGTAGCTGAAGGTTCATTTTCTCTTTTTCTCCAACCTTTAAATTTTCAGAGTCCTCTAAATCCTGTATTTTCTCCTGCTTGTTGGAGCATAAAATATATTTAATTTCTCCCTAGCAATCATTAAATTATGCTAATTGCAAAGATGAATGTTTTGGATTACACACCCCAGGCTCATAATTGAAATTCAATAAATTAATCCATATATTGAATCATGCTGGGCATTCAATTTCCCAGAGTCTTTCCAGAGACTTCAAAACCAAAGAGTGAGGAGTATTCCTACTGAACCAGAATTACACAGCAGCCTTATGTGGTTTTATCTGGCGAATAAATTTCAAGGGTAATAAAGAATGAACTTTGTTTGAGATTTACTACCTTAAATAAAAAGAAAAAAAGCAATCAAACAGCAGAGGTAGGTATGAGCGGGCAGAATAAAAATACAAAGACCTTTTTTTTGCTTTCTTTTTTAAATATGTGACTTTTAGTTGGGGTATAAGAACGGCAGGGGCAGCAACAGGAGAAAGAAAAGAACTCCATGAGTACAAATTACCTTGAATGCTGCCTTGCTGAAATATCTTAAAGGAAAACTTTAATAATTTGTGGAACCCTTTAACCCCAAGTGTTGATAGACTGTGTGGATGCAGCTGATATAGAGGAAAGAAGATGTGCTGACTAACATCTGATGGACAGACTTTATTTAATTATAACCTTTAGTGAGTCACTGTGTTGTCTTATACATTAAAAGAAAAGTTCTAAATTCAGTAGCTGCTGGGTATTTTTCATTTCCCAAACACACCAAAACAATACACCACTGAGAAAAGTGAAAGGATCCCTCTGATGTAAGTCTAACTGACTCTGGGTTTAAAGAGAGGGGTTATTGTCTTTTTCATGCAATTTACGACTCTAATGATGCACTTATGTTGCCCGCTCTTCCCTTTTTTTTTTTTTTTTTACACCGTACCTACTTAAGGAGGAAATCTTGATTGGTAAGTCGCTGCTATCCGCAGATTTAGGGATTTATTTGTAGGTCGGTGCAGGGTAATTATTAATTCTTACAGGAAAAATAAAGCTCAGTAATCTGTACTGTTCTGATGGCTTTCTTAGTTAGACTGATGGGATTTCTCTTTGTCTGCAATTCTTTTCATTTCTACATAATACCCATTTTTGTGATGTTTGTTCAGTGTTCTTTAAATGAGGCTTTTTCGATGGGGGTTATTGTTTACCCTTCTTCTCTTCACTCCAGATAGAGCCGGTAGATCTTCCTACGCACAGTTTTTCTTTCTTCTCTGCTCTTTAGCTCTTTTCCTTTCATGTAATTGTTTTAGTTTAGACTTTAAAATTTGTTTTTATTTCTTAATATATTTTGTCGATTTCTCTTTAGTTGAGTTCAGACTTCCTTTTTAGGTTAATCGCATGCTTCAGGTTTGCATGATGTCTTTATTTTTTAAAGCTTTCTGTCCCAAGAAAAGGAAAAAAAAAAACGAGAGAAATCTCTTAATTGTGTTTTCAGGGGAATAAGTGCCATTATACTAGAATAAGCACAGCGCTTCAAAGCAGGTTGCAGGTTCTTGTCAAAAATGTCTGGTTTTAAGCTACAGTCTGTTTGTTTGCAGATTTTACCTTCAAAGCCGGGAAGCGAGGTTAAAAGTGGAAGTGGATATCAGGGATTATCGAGTCATACTGAAGGTCCCCGTGATTACGATTCTGGTAATGACACATCATCACCTCCGTCGAGCAAAACTGGTATTTCTCGGGCGAGTGTCACAGAGTACAAGAGGAACCTCTGTCAACGTCCGGCCTCACCAGGGAAGCTAAAGCTTGCTGACCGAGACAATGCCTCTGATTCAGGAAACTCTGTGACCAGCTACGCTTCCTCGTGCAAACCTTACAGGGAGGACTGCTTGTCGGCGCCCCTTTTAGGTTCAAACAGCAAGAGGTAAATGTTGTGATCAGAGTATATAACCCATCTGGAGGAGTGCTTTCTTGGAAAATTCTAATCTTGTTTATAGTCCCTTTTCACACTCTTGAAAAATGTGTCTTATAAGAGGAGAGGTGATATTTTCTCCTTCAAAACAAAACTAACCTGGGAAACAGTTTTGGCTTTATCACTCAAAGCAGTGAAACATATTTATGCATTTTCTTTGCAGTGAGCTGATAACCTTGGGCTGTCGGGTAGAGGTTGTGAGGTCCCCAAAGACAACCAGCTGTGAGCAGAGGAGGAGTGGGTCGTCTCGAAGGCGGGTGAAAACCCAGTCATCTAGCAGCAGGAGCAGGACCAGATCCTCAGGGAGTTCCAGATACTCAGGCCGCTACTCTCGAAGCCCCTCGTTGTCATCTTGCAGGTAGTTTAATTAACAGATTGACCAGTGTTACTAATATGTTCTGCATCCACTTATATCCCACTCTTTGTATTAAAGTTTACATATACTTTGCAGAAATATAATTCTTGAAGGTCTTAATTCTGTATTTTTCTCATTGCAGTTCATACTCTCGCTCTCAGAGTACTTCATCAGTTAGGAGGCGAAGAGGCAGCGGTGCTAGCTTGAGCTCCAGAGGAAGCTACTCCAGATACAGTGTTGACAGGTGATACTTTACACCAGGTTTCAGCTCCGGTAGTGATGAATAAGAAAAAACAAATCCTGACATCAGTTGGCAGTGAAATTTTAACAGTGTTGCTTCCTCAGACTACAAGGCCGGAAGGGACCGGTTAACTCCAGAGAGAAAGATGCAAAGCACACACAAAAGGTTGGAGGGAAGAGACGAAGACGCAAGTCCTACTCACCTATGAAGAAGAGGAGGAGAGACTCGCCAAGCCATCTGGAAGCGCGTCGTATCACAAGGTACAGCTTTCTTATCTTGTTACGTGTTTTTTTTTTTTTTTTTTTTAGTGCTTAAAGCTAAATTCTGCAAAGTTTTGTGTTGATTTTACTTTTACCTTTAGCTAAAAGCCTTCAGCCTGAGAATAAGATAACTATCAGCTCTGAAGTCACAGGAGAACAAGCAAAAAGAAACAAGAGGCTAATCTGATAGCATGGCATACTTCACATGAAGAATTGACTTTCTTTAATTTCTTACTATATGTTATCAGAGACAAATGTATAAAGAAGTTCCCCAGAATCATCGGGAAAAAGAGATGCTTTGTTCCAGCTCACTTTACCAGCAGTACAGTTTCATTTTAGCAACAAAAGGTACAGCTCTCAGAGACATCCATAATGAGGTGCAGAAGTTATCTGCTTTATTTTAAATGTTAAAAAATTTAAATAAGTAGGACTGACCATCTCCAAGTTTCCAGTTTGACTCTTGGCTTGTAAGTTTATATGTCCTTCATGTTGCTAAATGTGGGATTTCTCTGGGTACATTTCTGTACCAGAACATGAAGGTGTATTTTTGTCATAAGTGTCAAATTATTCTTTCTATGCACCTATTTTGGAACCTTTCTATATCCTTAATTGTTTGCTAAGTTCAGCTGGATACTGTGTGATTGCACAGTAAGAAATTATACATTGTACTAATGGCTGTTTCCTCATGAAGTATCCTTTTTACATAAAAGAAAAAACTATGTGGACATATCGACATAGCTTTAGTGAGGGGCCTTTAAAAGATGCATAAAGACCTCCTACAACTTCCTAAATCCTGACTTTAAAAGAAACAACAGAATATCAACATTCACATACATATAAATATAGCTTTCTGCAGCTTTTCATTGCAAGAAAATTTCAGAAATGTGCAACTTTGATTTTTCACTGCATCACTTTTCTTTTGGATACCCACAGCGCGAGGAAGCGACCCATCCCTTACTTCCGACCCAGCCCTTCGTCAAGCAGTCGCTGCACCAGTGTGTCATCCTGGAGCAGCCTCTTCACGCGCAGCCGCAGCCGCAGCCGCAGTCACAGCCCGATGCATAGCATCAGCCGCAGTCGCAGCCGGAGCTACTCCTCCTACAGGAGCTACAGCCGCAGCTCGTCATGGGACTCCATCTTTGGGACCTGCAGTCGCAGCCGCAGCAATTCATTAAACAGACGCAAGAAAACAAGGCATTAGTCTCTCAGAGGACACTGAGACGCGGATACCTTTGTTTTGTTTTTTAGTGGAGAGGGAGGATAGTGGCTGCTGGAGCAATCAGCTGTTATGCATCTTTGTGCTTGAGTGATGGTTTAGCCACTTTTTCCACTGAGGCAGTTCTGTTCTTGCTGCCCACACAGAGACTGCAGGATACTGAGTATTATTTTGTTTGTTCTGTATTCCCTCGCATCAGCTCTAACAGTCTGAGACTGTTTATCTTGTGAAGCCAACACATAAAATGAAACACTCATCTTTTATTTATTTAATCAACAACCTCATTCCATAATGTTAATTTCATATATCTTCACCCAGCCCATTTAATTGCGCTCAAAAATAATTTGAAACAGCGTCAAAACTAAATAGTTGATGAATTATTGATGGTACATAATGCCCAACCAGTGGTCTAAGACACTGAAATGGCTTAATACCCATCGGAGTTCTAACTGATGATGCAAGTGTATTTTAATCATATGCTAGTAGAGGTGTTTAACAGGACGTCAGATATTTACTGTTCTTTGTCAGGCCTCCATGATCCAGATTTTACACCAAGAAAAATGAAAGATTGAGGTAACCTTTGAGCCGTTTATTCCAGGTGTTTACAAGAGGCTTCAAGGGGATTGTTATTAGGAATCAGGAAAAGGTTTATCTCAGCACTTCAAAAGGTGGAGAACAAACATGTTTCCTGAGCGTAGGTGGTCCGACGGCAAGTAAACTGTCTGTCAGCTCAAATGTCAAATTAATTTAGCCTGTGATCAAGTAGAAAAGAATTAAAATGTCAGTCTGTGTAATACAGAAAATGATGCATTATGATAACTGATGTGTTCTTAGCTTAAGCACTTGAATTATTTTGTATTTGTCTGCCTTTGTACTGTATGAGTTTCATTTTATGGCTCCTTTGGATGTTAAAACATAATGAATTTTTGTTTTATTTCATTTAAATAACTACTTGGAAGAGGATCTGTGTGTGTGGAGGGGAAGGGTGGGGGGATCTATAGCCAACAAAATTGGCTGCAAAAACCCTGGAAATGATGAAAATTGATGAACACAAATTTTTAACTTAGTTGCTCTTTTTTCTTCTTTTTACAACAGTGGAACCAAACCGGCTTTGTGCAGCATACATATTTATAACTTATTTAATATTGTGTGATGTGATCTTTCTATGCAACAATGCCAGTTTATAGTTTTTATGAGACTGCTGTGAGGTATGTTTGTTGTGAATTATTTTTGGATTTTGGCATCGTACATATGACTAAATACAGAAAACTGATACAAAAGCAAAAAACTAAACCCTGCATTTTTGGGAGATGCACCTGCTCTTTTCTCTAGCCATATCATCACCAGGAAAATACTCAAATTCTCATGGATGTCTGGACACAGGATGTCTGTTCTTTTATTACTGGAATTATAATCCCCTTCACATAAATGCTGCACTCCTCTATAGTCATCACCCTGCACTAGATTAAAACTAATGATCGGACCCAAGAGATGGTGACCAGACGTTTTTTTGAAAGGGCTGCATAGAAAAACACAAATGTGTGGACCAGTTGTGATATTCTCTCAGTCGGTTCCTTAAGCCTTGTTTCTACATTTGTGTCTGGGACATTATTACAGACTTTGTCCCCTAGTGTTCAATGGAAAGAAATACATTTCCTTTTGGATAAAACTGATCTTCATTTTATTGGTTGCAAAGCTCGATGTCACATTTTTTCTGTCCAGTTTTAAGGAAGGCACATGGAAGAACACTAGAAACGCTAGGGCAGAAGACATTAAAAGATGTGTGCACCTCTATGCATATGCCACACAGCTTCCTATCATTTCAATACCACTGATGGCTTAACATTTTACAACTATGAAGTTCATTCAAATGTGTTCAAAATGTAGTGATACAGAGTTAGTTTAGTAGCTACTTCTCAACCTCCTGACATACCGTGCAGTCTTTCTATAAAATTTACCGCAAAATATCACATTTTGAGGTTATGGGGATTGCCATCGGGATGAATGAACTGTTGGCTGGTTAGCATACAAACACACACACATATGGAAATGAGGCCTAAGTCTGCAACACAAGGCTGTGGATAAATACAGCACAAAAAACTAATAAGAAATAACAAGTGAGCATGTGTGCTGAAAACAGCTGCTACTTTTTGTACTCTTCCATTTGATTGATGACATTGCAGATGCGTGCACACGTATTATTGCAATCATCACAAATACAACCACTGTTAAAGGTAAGTATAAAGACTTGTTGTGCATATACAATCTAATATTAGTGGCTCATATCCTGCCTTCTGTGCCCTCCTTCCTGGAACTACTCCTAAGTTGTTCAATTGTGAGAATACTTATCCATCATTTTACTCCAGTAGGAGAGCAGATGCACCAGAGGAAACAAAATATGTGCAGGATAGTCTGATGTGGAGAGTATCCTGCTGTGAAGTGCACGTGTGGACAGGAAACTGCAGAACAAGTCCTAACCTGACTCTTCAGACATTTCTCCAAATCAAACAGCAACATGGCAGGGCCGATGAAGGCCAGGCAGGCTTTTGTTTAAGCAAACTGGGACCAGATGCACTCATCAAGAGAATATAAAAACATGCACTCATCCTGTCTTTATCTGAAGGATGAGACGAGATTTTATGCTCCAGATAAAGATGGACATTTCAGAGAAAATAAGTGCATTTCCCCCAAATGGCATGCTTCTCCTTTAAAGTTCATTTTAAGGCTGCTCCAACTCTGACTCCAAAAACAGCCGTTGCTTATTATTAAGAGTCATATTTCTCAACCATTTCCGATCCATCATTCTGTCCGTGTTACTGCTCTCTATGCACTCTCAGCTTATTTCCCTGAATGTCAATTAAATTGGACAAATGAGGGAAATATAATGCCGAAAGAGAAAAGAACTTGGCACAAAAAGTCATCTATAGACTGTGAAGTGATGATGGCTGGTGTCAACCAGTGCTGACTGTGTTCTGGGGGGAGATTTGTGGGGAGGGACCTCTCTACCCATCTAAAGAGGTGAGGTTTGCATTAGTTCTTGTGTAAATATGAGTTTGAATATGTAATTATTGTTGTGTAAATATGCATCTGCATTGTAAAATTATCCAAAAATGTGATTATTTAATGAACATAATGTGACTGGGGTCCTGTTGAAGGTAAATACATTATGGATAAAATGCATCAACTAGTGAAAGATGAATAGAAGACTTATGTGTTTGTTTTATTAATGTTTGATTTTGTGTTTTAAAAATCCAAATAACGTGGTCTTATAGCAGTAGTGATCCAGTCTTTTATTGTTAAATTATGCATTTCTATCCCAGTTTTAAGTATGAACAAGCATCAAGCAAACCATGTGCAGTCATGTAAAAAAGAATACATCAACACCTACATAAACAATCATCTGGTTCTTACTGGGTCTTAAAATTACACAAGTACATCGTCACATCAACAACAACATGTGACTTTTTTATTTTTTAACATATAATAAGTCATTATTTATTACAAAAATGCAGCCAAACTGCAGAAGTAGTGTGAAAACTTGGTACACCCCATGATTCAACATCTTGTGGAACCACCTTTATCGCCAGTGATTGGAAATAATTGTTTCTGTATGATGTTATCTGTCTCATCATTATGCAGGAATCTTGGCCCGCTCTTCTTTACAGTGTTACTACGGTTCATTAAGGTTTGCAGGCATTCATTTTTCACAGCTCTCTGAAGGTTCCAGCACATTATTTTATTGAGATCTGGACTTGGACTCGGTCATCGCAACACCTTGCTGCTGTTTTTGGATCATCGTTCTGTTTAATGATCCAGTTTGGGTCAAGCTTTAGTTATCAGAGAAGTTGATGGTTGACTCAGTAACTGCGAAGTGCCCAGGTTCTGTAAAAAAGTCCAAACCATCAGCTGTTCGTCACCATGCTTCCGTTGGTGTGAGGTGATAATATATTGTGCTTGGTTTCCACCAAATGTGCTGCTGTGTTATGATCAAATATTCCCTATCGTGGTCTCATTTGTTCTGAAGAACATTGTTGCAGAAGGTCTTTGCTCAGATGAAATTTTGCAAACTAAAGGTTACAGCCTGTAACAAAATCAAAAGCCATAAAAAGAACAAATACATCATTAAAATTGTTTCTATTGATATCCCGTTGCTAAAATTACTGTTAGGTTCTTATTCTCTAAAAATGAATTATTTATATCCCTTCGCCATGGGTCCACATTCAAGGCAGCCGCCATATTAGTGGCACCATCTTTTACTACAGAATCTGGATGGATGACCAACTGTGTGTAAAGTGAGAACCCTCTGAGCTTTAAAACTGCAGTTGTGTGCTGGAGTTGTTTGGTGGGTGCTGGAGCACGTTTAGGATAAGTGACACCCTAAAGGTGCAGCATGTAACAAAGTCAAAGGTCAATGACAGAAAAATGTAATGTATCATTAAAAACTGTGTTTAAACCTAGACTTTATTTTCCCCGAAGGGAAATTCTTTTCTATAGACCGAGCCCATGGACTCCTATCAGGCGGTAATGCACAGAACACATGACACAACATGTGGGATTTATGCCTCTTAGAAGGGAGCTGAAGAGTCCCTTTCAGAGACTGGCTCGTTCTAATTTATTTTTTTATTTTTTAGAATCTCCAAAGGGGTAAGACAATAATCACTGTTACCAATTTGAAGGTAAGATTTGGATCAAAATAATTACCACACAAATATATACTTTGTTGGTGGGAATTAAAAAAAATAAAGATTAAAAAAATAATAAATATAGGAAAATGTAAATAAAAGAAAAATAAACCTGAGCATAATCCATCCATCCATTATCTGCCGCTTATCCGGAGTTGGGTCGCGGGGGCAGCTGCCTAAGCAGGGAAACCTAGACTTCCTTCTCTCCGGCCACATTCACCAGCTCATCCGGAGGGATCCCGAGGCGTTCCCAGGCCAGCCGAGAGATG
>JBAMHW010000012.1:10563346-10590539 GCA_037177495.1 Rhadinocentrus ornatus
ATAGGTGAGGGTAGGAACGTAGATCGACCGGTAAATAGAGAGCTTTGCCTTTTGGCTCAGCTCCTTCTTCACCACGATAGACCGATGAAGCGTCCGCATCACTGCAGACGCGGGGTCTTGTTCACCTGAGCATAATCGGTACAAAATTTAGTAACATTTTGAATAGAGAGAGTATTTGTTTCCCAACAATACTTTGTGCAGATGCATCACATGAATGGACTATTTTGAAAATCAGACTTCTATGATGACACGTGTCATGTGAAAGCAGAGTGGATCATTTGTATATAAAAAGAATGACACAAATGAACGGCTCACAGCTGCAACTCAGTTCCCATCGTTCATTTAAAAGATCCATCCAAAAGAATTTATTCGTTCATGAACGTCACATCGCTATTAAGTCGTATTTATGCTTGCGCGGCGTCTGCCTGCTGTCGGCTACGACGTAGCTGACACTGGTGAGTTTGCTTTCGCACTCAAGCGTAGGGGGTTCGCATCGTTTTGGTGTCTGTTGCAGTTCCTCCTCCTAATCTGAAGGTGGCAGAAGGGGTGGTATCAGCCGGTAAACTAACCAGGTGTTTTGTTGATTAACTTCAGTTCGGTAGTTATTTTCTGTTTTAAAACAACAATGGCATTCAGTATGGTTCAGTGTCTTTATTAGTTTGTGAAAGAAAATGAATAAATAATTCGATCCGCCTCTCGTCAACTTGATCCACTGGTTATTGTTTTAGAAACGGTGGTTACCACACAAATTCAGCCACATGAGCCAGAGATCTGGCAACACGTGATCCCAAACTGACCAATCACAAAGGGGCACTTCCGCGTCAACCGTCTGAGTAGCAGGGGTGCACATCAGGTCTGGAAGAGGTGCGCCTCGAGCCTCGGTGGAGCTAGCAGAGCCTACAGCGGTGATGCAGAAGGCGCCCAAGCATAAATTCGCCTTTACACACGTACCTTTAAGCTGTGCCACCATGTTCTAGAGGCTTTCTTCTGCAACTTTTCCAAACAAACCTCTTTTTTTTTCTTTCATGTGATTTAGTATTAACGTGCGGAGGCTTGTAGAGTCTGAGATGCAGCTTTTTTTGTTTTGTCTTAGTTTTCTGCCATTTCTCTGAAACTGGAAACTGATTTATAACCCTTCCAATGAGCGCATATGCTTCTCTAAGATTATTACTGATGTCTTTCCTCGTTGGCAATGTGTTAACACACACCTGAATGTTTCAGAGATGATCAATTCAAAAAGTGCATTTAATTAGTGGCTGCAGCTTATCCAATGGAAGCAGAAGTACTTTTTACTCTCTATTTTTGCATTTTGCTTTTATTTATTCATTTATTTATTTTTATTTTTTTTTGTAAAATCAGTAATGGCACTGTGTGGCACATAAATAGCATGTGACATATCACATACACCCCCCACCACCCCAAGTGTGCGCTCAGAATAACTTCCATAAAATCCTCTTCTTTTACCACTGCAGTCTTGTTTCAGGCAAGGGTCAGGAAATGTCATCATCATAAAGTTGTCTTCTTTAGGCTTGTTTGTTTTATCTGTGTGACATCAGTGAGTAAGCCTTGAAGCTTTGCGCTATCTTCTATTAAAAAGACCGTGAGTCATCAAGAGGGGGGAGCTCCATCTCAAAATGACATGAGGACTCTGAGCAATTTAGTTTGGTAAAAGGTGGGCTGGTCCTCGGTCAGCTGTTGCGTCTCCGCTGTAAGAAATGTTCTAATCGGAAACGTGCTTAATCTTCATTTAAAAGTGTACATATAATTTACTTCTAATGTCAAAGGTAAAAAAGATAAGTAGTTTCTTAACTAGTGATTGTTTTTAAACAAATTAAAGATTTTAAGTTTTGGTTAAAGTCCTGTTCTTGATACTTTTTTTAGTGTTCCAGCTCCTCCCAGCACTTTCTCCACTGACCCTTCGACAGGAAGATCAGCTGAGTATAAAACCCGCAGTCAGAGGAAGTGTGAAGTTTACGCTCAGGTTTTAGAAAGTTTGAAACTACTTCGCAGTTTGTTGGAGCAACAGGTTGCTTAGTGCGTAACGGCGATGCGCGTAATCCGACAGAGATAAACAGAGAGGAACAAATCCATCCATTTTTTTTTTTAAAGAAAAGCTTCAAAATATTTTTTTTACACCTTTTTTTCTGGCTCTGAGGTTTGGAGATGGCAGAAGGAGACTTTTACACGATGGGAAACCGGCAGCGGTTTCCAAGAGATCCCTTTGTAGATTCAGCTTTCAGGGAACAGTCTCCGTTCAGGGACCAGCTAGCCACTCGGTTTATTGACGATGACTTTGGGATGCCAACTTTTCCCGATGATCTCGGGATGGACTGGCCCGGATGGCCTAGGCTGAGCACGCGCCTCGGCACCTCACCCTTTGGCAGCGGTTTGCGCCCAGGCTTCCCCGCGCGTCAGTCCACGGGAGGCCCCACGCTGTACACCAGATATAGCGAGCCGTCCTCACGGAGCTCCCCCATCACCACCGGCGGGGAGCCCTGGAAAGTCTGCGTCAACGTCCACAGCTTCAAACCAGAGGAGTTACACGTGAAGACGAAAGACGGATTTGTAGAGGTGTCCGGTGAGTTGGGAGGGCGCTGCAGAGATCAAAGATCAATGTTAACAGGACCACTTTAATACCAGGTTTATTGAATAAATAACGTTTGAGGGAAACAGCTATTTTCTTAGTAGTTGTGATTCCTGTGACGTCTCATGCGTGGACTGGAGGTCAAAGTGCACCAACTTTGTCTTTAAAATAACTAGAAATTCAGTTTAGTCTACTGGACACATTTAAACACAACACCTGATTTCCAAGCGTATATTAAGATGGATTTATTAGGGAAAAGAAACTTATATTAAATGGAAACTAAATTTTGCTTATTCTCCAGAGTGGCTGCCATCAACACACTGACTTTAAGCCATCAGTATAATTTATGGGACATATGGACCCCAAAATAGAGTAAAGAAATGTACTTAATTTTAAATATAAACAATAGTTATTGTATGTTTAAAAAGTTTGGTGACATCTTAAAAAGATAAAGTAAATAAAACTTTTAAAGAATACATTTAAAGACATAAAATACTTGAAATCTATTCACACAATTCAGCTTCTCTAACCAAATTTCTTTTTTATGAAGTATTGTGTTTTCTGTGTTCTGACTCCTTCAGTACAATGAGAAGGCCTCAGTAGCTTAACTTAATCTCAGCAATCCTGAGTCCTGAAATTAAAGAGCAGGACAGATTTTGGGGGACTGGGACTTGCAGGTTTGCTGGCATATCCTCAAGCTTAGACACCTGTTTCAGATTCTTGGAGTATCATTCCCTCAGCCACTCATGAGCTCGATTTAGATTTAAGGGAAGGCCCATGACAACAGTCCATGTTTACAATAAGAGAGGCAGCGTGCTGCTGCAGAGAATATTCTAGAAATGAGACTTCGCTTTAACCCAGCTGCGCCTGTGCAGGTCTTCTCTCAGCTCATGCCACTGATTACTGGTGTCAGTCGTGAAAACTGCTTCCTCCCCTCGACGGTTGTCAGAGACAGATGAATTCCAGGGATGTCCGAAGCTTAAGAGGGCACAGAGGACAGCACCCCTTCTGCCCCATTCAGCTCTGAGTTTTTTATAAACGCATTGTTGGTATGCCAGTTGGGTTATTCAATCAGCGTCATGTTGGGCCTGCCTTTCTGCCACGGTGACTCAACCTGCTCTAAAAGTGTGGCAGGGAATGCAGTAAAAAGCTTGTTAGAGGTGTGCAGCACACAAGATATATCTTGAATACAGACTCATGTTGAAAGTTCACTGAAAGGGGCAAAGATAGGCTGAAGGGCACTAATGGTTGAACACAAACAAAGGACTGTGTTAGTTTTTAAGCAGGACTCTGCTGCGACTGATGTAAAGTGGAGCACCTTTCTTTTTAAAGCTAACATTGGTGCCGCTTTCTCCAAACAGATTTACACAAACCAGCTGAAATGCAAAGGTGTGCTAAAGGTGGAAATCTCTTGGAGGTCTGAACCAAATGGATGGATCAACAACTCCTTCAGTCATGATAATTGGATTGATGTTTTCCTTCCAGCCAAATCTGTATTAACAGATATTAGAATATATGTGTCTGTAAGAAACATGTTGCTGCTGGAAACGTTTAATTTCCGGAAATATTGACCACATTTTAAAGTGGCTTTGGTGAAATCTTTTTAATCTCTGGACACATGGGTCAAAATACAATTTTTACAGGAAGCCTTGACCCAGATATCGCTTGCTACTAACTAATAGCTACATTGGAGGCCTCAAAACACTGTTGCCACCATAGGCTGATTCTTCATTTGGTAGATGATGGGTCCCCTGACCGGCCAAGAAAACAGTCATAAGTATCACTTTGAATATAATTTTATATTTTGCACTTCAGTGGGAGACGTGGGGGCAGCTTTATTAAAAAAAAAAAAAAATGCTATAGACAGCAGCAGTAAACTTTTAAAGGCAAATGGAGCCAATCCTTTATCCCCATGCAAACAGTTGTAGGTCATGGAAAACAAACTGTTTTGGAAAATATAGTCCATTAGTAATCCTGATATATACATGGGGACACTGTTTTTTTTCAGGTATAAGATAGAATAACATATTTTTTATTCAAATACCTTATGAAATAGAGATTTATATAGATAGCTATAGTCAAGTTCAGTGGATGCTATATATGACTGGGACCCATAGAAACACTGTAATCAGTAACATTAATTCAGAGATTATCACAATGCAGCATATTCTGGTTTATCCATTTTGCTTTTATTTTACAAAAATCATGTTGTATTAAATGAGACAATAAACTGCTGAATAAGAAAAAATATATTTATAGAAAAAAAGACAATAATAATCTAGTAGGAGTTATTTTCTTATAGATCTTTTTGAAACCACAGAATTAAGCCACTTTTTTATTAGTTTAAATTTTAAAATGTTTTTTATTAAAACATGAATGGTTTTATTAAAACCAAAGGTTATGTATTGACTGGGCCCCACTGATTTCAAGACTGAAATGAGGAATATCAGAAGCAATGTTCAACATAATGCAAAAGATAAGAAGGAATGATGGTATACTTACCTCCAGCAAACACAAAAACTAATCTTTAAGATGAACTGCATTAATAATGTGAATACCTTCACCCAGGTGGGAGTAAAGCATTGGGCAATCATTCATGTGTATAATGCAAACTACTTCTCAACCCTGTAAGTCTTTCATGTTACAATTAATAACCACCCTTTTTTACACAAGGCACATGTGGAATTTGGTATCAGTCATACATGGAAAGGCAGCGCCTTGTTGAATTTCTCTCAGACCAGAACGTCATCATTCCTGAATTACCTCTTGGGATCAGTTTTACCTCATAAGTCACGCTGAGGTCTTCAAAATAATTTCATGACCTTACCAGGGACCACGGCTCTTTTTCTCTGCAGAGCGTCAACCAGGATCTCTGGTGGACTCAACACTTCCAGCAGGCTAGCACGTCACTGCAGGGGTATAGGGTAGCACATTGCAGAGTCTGTAGTCCGCAAAGGGTTCAAGGGGTGGGGCAGGGCACACTGCCTGCTGTGGCGTTGACATTTAGCAGTCTGGGAGCAGCTGCTAGCAAACTCGACAGGCAGGCTGGTAATAAACAGCAGAGGGAGAAGGTGGAAATAGAGGAGAGGGGCTTTCCAGGACAGGCTGTCCTTTACTGCTTCAGATCTGTCTCTGCAGGACAGTCATTCATGGAAACAATTAAAGAAAACTGGAAGTGAAGGCATTTTGGCATGTGCAGTGCAGTCCCAGGGCTTGCACACTGCAGTGATTGAGCAATGGAAACATTATGTGCCAAGTGAAATGTGCTCTGAGCTCAGAAACATCAACACCTTTTTTTTATTTTTTATTTTTATTGACATCCAAACACAAGGTTTAAACAGTCACATGTGTGTGCTCCTTTGCATTGCTCATTTATTTCACACTGTTGAACTTTATGGCTTAGTAGGTCAGGCAATGTTGCCCAGCTTGCTCATATTACTGATTATTTTTTCACAAACAGGAAAACATGAGGAGAAGCAGGAGGAGGGAGGCATCGTTACAAAGAATTTCACAAAGAAGATACAGTGAGTATTATATGCCTGCACTCTTTTTCTCTGTTCCTGCACATTATGAACCAAAAAGAAGCTTAAGTTTTAATACCGGTAAAAAATTGAGCTTTTTTTTTTGTTCCTTTAATCATCAGATTAATGGCTCCATTTAGTGGAGAAATGTTTGTTAAGCTGTTATAATCTCTTGTGTCTTTCTCTAATGGCTTTGCACCAGCAAAAATATTATTATTGAGCAACTTACTGTGTATAACACCCTCAAAATTATATATTTACTGTCATATCTGTGGTTGAGTCATCGAGATGAAGTACCAGATTACATATACAATGTCAGATTTAGGTTTCCCTTATCAGGTAATTTTTTTTTCCCAAAATTTTATGAAACCTTGGAAAGCGGTGGTGCATGTGTGAGGGGCAAATACATTATTTTTCCTTTTGAAATTGTAAAACAAGGCATTGACCTTGGCAGGGGATATTCTCTGTGTCCTTTTTAAGTATAAATGTAATGGATTTACCTTTTTCTGTGCCCGTAGGGTGCAAAATCCCTCTTCAGCTAAACCATTTACACTAGAGGCACAGGGAGAGATTGTATTATATTCATAGTTCTGAAGAAAATAAAGCCTGGGATTCATTTTGTTATTACAAACATAACCTCCTTCAGAAATCTATCTTAATACAGCTGAAATGATGTGCTTTTTGTCTGTTTTGGATATGAAAGCAGTATCAACCAGTGTACTGTCTTTCTTAGACGTTGGCCATGTTAACCCTGTTCAGAGTGTTATAGTTGCAGCCTCCAGACTCATAGACATCACATTTATGACCCCACAAATCGCAGGCAGAGCTAGATAGGTGTCCTTCAATAGTTTGAAGTCAGTTTTAAAGTAGTTTCCTAACTAGTCATCATTAATAATATCTACATTTGGCTACACATTTCTAGAAAAGATTTAGTCTTAACTTGTAATGTTATGTAAGGATGTTAAGCTAATGTTAGCCTAAAGCTATGTAGCAGTTCTAATCTAGTTATGACAGTATTAGATAAAAATCTTATCTTAAACAGTTCACTGAGATAATTTAATTTCATTGATCAGCTGCAACACTTTACAGTATTTGAAGCTACGGCTAATTTGCAAAGAGATTTAAAAAAAAAAAAAAGATCCTTAAAACAATCACACAAACAGTGTCCATGTGTGGAGTGTGCTAATGCTTATGTGTAATAGTTTATTTGAATTTGTTCTCCCTTTCAATTATGTTCTTGTTAATACTAAAACTCTTGTTTTTATATTATGAGTTTGTTCGTAAGAAATTTTTCTGTGCTTGTTTTTCTGCAGTACAATCTGAAAATATTGATTCTGTCTTTAGATTTCCCCGTTTTTCTGCTCTGGGGAAGACAAAATGTCTCTTTCTGTGTGTCAGAAACATCGCAACAGATTCATAATACAGAAATATTTTGCCTGGTTTTTATGACCTTAATCTTAGTTGTTTAAGCTTGTTTGAAAAGAGCCTGAAGCTAACAGATTCTAGCTTCAGACAATAAGAAAGAAAAATAAGTGTTGGGCCATAAAATTACAATTAAGAGTCTGAGTGCAGCAGCAGCCCAAGAAAAAAATAGTTTTTATAAGTAATCCAGAACAGGAATCACACAATTATGAAAACATTTTTTACAACTTGTCATAAGGGGCATTTGATAAGAGCTCATATGAATACAGCTGCCTCAGTTTTACTTTGGAGAAGGCTGTGTGACAAATTCCCTAAATAACATAATGTACTGTACTCGCAACACCTCCTACAAAGCATCGGTGTGTAGAGGAGTATCACCCATAAAAGTACTCGTACTGTAACTCATCCAAGCCAAACAGGCTGCACTAAGGTTTCCACAGCCTCCCCGTCTCTGCGTCTTGGCCCGTTTTAATTGAACGGTGGGAAAACTTTAAACAGCGGCACTAATTTTCTGGCGTGAATCGATTTCTTGTCGGCTTGTCAGTCCACTTCTGCTCTAATGTCCTCTTTTCTAATGAGGAAGCAGGTTCCTTGTAGCCCTGGACCGTTCAGGTACGATGCATTTTAATGGAAAAGTTGTGAAATCAGGTCTGTGCCGCTGAGTTAATTATAACCCAAAGTCAGTGAGAGGCTGAATGTGTAGAGGGGGAAGGAGTTGGGGATGGGGTAGGATGGTAATGGGTCACTTATAAATAACTGCCCCTCATAAACAAATCCACAACTTGTGTGATATTTGGATAGAAATAGCATGGTAAGCACATTTTTTCTACTACAACCTATTTAAACTGATTCTACTATCTTTTTTTAAGCATAATAGCCACAAAGTCTCTTATTTATCACTTTTTAAATAGAAAGTAAAACGTTGAGCATTAACGCAGCAGTAATTATAATTGCACTTACTGCCTGCAGAAGGTTAGGGGGGGGGACTTAATCAGCAAGATCTACTGATACTGTGTCTGGGGACCATTTTGCAATCCAGGCTAGACATATCGATTTGAAAATATTCGCTCCTCACATTATTATTCCTGATAGAAAATAAGCAAAAGGTAAAAATCTGAAAATTTTTGCAAGAAATAACTTAAACACTTAAACTTTTTATGATAAAGAGCTTCAGATTAAACTGTTCTGTGCACCATTTAAAATGACATTTATCAATCTCAGTCCTAAACAAGAAAGAAATATTAAATTTTTAAACAAAACTATTCAATCCTGAGGGCAAAGGGGACATTTGAACCTCATGTTGCTCAAATGCAACAAAACAGCTGTTATCTGTTTGTGACAGCATGAGTGGTTAGTTATTCAGAAATCTATTCTACTCCTGGTGTCCATGTTTCATCTTTCTGTGCTTCAGAATCTCTGCAGGGGGAAAGCATATTGGACAGTTTTCTGGCAGTTTTACAGAATCAATGCCTGAGATAAACTGTGCGCTTGCCAAAGTTAAATAAACTCCCCGAGCTGGACCGATAAGGTTTTTGCTTGAGGCTCACGTAACTGGCCGTCTGAGTGGTTTGACTTTGTCAGCAGGGGCAGTTTTGCTTAACAGAAATTGACTTATTGAAGCAATTGAAGGCTGCGGTAAGCTGATTAGAATTATTTAAGATTAATACTGGCACACTGACTTTAAATGATATATATATATATTTAATAACTGTAGCAGTCCCCCAAAGAGCACAGGGGGTCCCTGAGGCTTTGAACATGAGAGCCATTGTGATTAATGTCCACACATTGTCCATATTTAAATAAAAAAATGTATGGCTATATGTTTATTTAACTTTGGCTTTATCAAAGGACAGGACTTAACCAGAACACATTATTTATGGTGAAAATCTCTCTTTTAAAAGCCTAAAACCAAGCATGGTTTCAGCACAGGGTGGAGCAGGCATTTTAGTATATGCATAAAGGGGGTCTCCAAGGAAAAAAGGTTGGGAACGACTGCTCTAGACAATGGGAGGAGACCAGTCGTTCAACCACATTTCCACTACAGGGTCCGACTTGGGATGGTATGTTTGGTGCGGTTTGCTCTGAACATGGCTCTCCTAAATGCGTCTGCGTCTAATAAAACTTTTTTGTTTAACGATTTTATTTATTTTTCAAAAATCTTGATTTCCTGCCTCTGATTGAAACCTGGCAGCGCACCTCGGACTCTTCATCTCTCATTGAACTCTGCCCAGCTGGTTACTCCTTCATCGGTCAGCCTCGAACATCTGGCCGAGGAGGCGGAGTTGCTGTGGTTTTTAGGACCCGTCTTGCTTGTCGCTCAGTGAATCTCGGACTCTTTGCTTCGTTTGAGCTGCAACTGATTAAAGTGGGAGATAAGAACCCCTTTTACTGTGCTATTGTCTAGAGTCCACCTTGTCCAGTCATTTCTTAATTGACTTTAGTGACTTGTAATCTGTAGCTGAAGCTGTCTAGCAGGGTTATAGTTGGTGATTTTAACATACACGTTGATGATGACTCTGACCTCTTCGCCAGAGGTTTCATCAGTGTCATGGATTCTTTTAATTTGACCCAGCAGGTGTCTCCCCCCACACATGCCAAAGGCCACACATTGGACCTTGTTTTTACTTAAGGTTTGGATATTGATTGTCTTTTTTCTGAGGACATTTTTATTTCCGATCACCTCTGTATTCTTTTTAACTTGTCCTTTCCTTTGTGGATCTCTCCTGCCCGGAGAGAGGTGAGCTCTTGTATCCTCGACTCCTCAACTGCTGATGTGTTTTCAGATGCCTTTCAATGGTCTTATCCTCCTCTGATGATGTTGATCTCTCCATTCATCTTTTTAACGATTATAGTCTTTCCATTTTAGATAAAGTATGTCCTGTTAAAACCAGATTTGCTTTTGTTGCTAAGTCATCCCCTTGGTTAAACGACAGCATTCGCTGTCTAAAACGCTGTTGTAGAAAAGCTGAGCGGTTATGGAAGAAAAATAATTTGCATGACCACCTGCTTTACTTGAAGGATCTCCTGGCTTCCTCTAACGATGCTGTTAGAGATGCAAGGACTGCCTACTTCTCAAATTTAATCTCAAAAGTCATGGTAATCCTAAAGTGTTATTTAACACCATTAGTAAATTAATTACTCCTACTACTCCTGCTGTCCCCATTGCTTCAAATGAGGATTGTGAAAAATTCTTAGCCATTTTTTCTGAAAGAGTCAAAACGGCAAGAAGCTCTATGTCTCAATCAGCTGTGTTACCGTCTGTTCCCAGTCCAGCTCGGCCTGTGATCATAGATTATTTTTCACCTGTTTTCCGAGTTGGTGACATTAGTTGGCTCAATGAGGGCATCTTCTTGCTCTCTCGATGTTCTACCTACATCCCTATTTAAAGATGTCTTCCAGGCTATTGGTCCCTGTGTGCTCACAATCATAAACTCTTCTCTGCTGCTTGGTCACGTCCCTGACTATTTCAAGAATGCTGTCAGTCATCCACAGCTCGATCCATCTCTTTTTTTCTTTTTTTTTCATTAAATTTTGATTTGAGTTTCTGAACCAAGAACAATCACATTTTAAACACACAATTACACGAAGCAGCAGCACACTATTTGCATTTTGCAAAAAGTTCTGTTAGTTTAGAAATTAGATTGTTCCATGTTGTAATAGTGCTTGTTTGGGCAATGTTGATTCTTGCCGTTGACAGTTCCAGGTAGGCAATATCCAGAAAGTTTTGAACCCAGTGGCTTTCTGAGATGTCATGAGGAGATTTCCAATGCAGAACAATAATTTTTTTTTTTTATGCTGCAGTCAGCAGCTAGCCAGATTTTCCGGGTTTTACCTATGAGTGATAGCTGTGAATCATCATTTAAGACGTGTACAGTAGGTTCCAATGGGAGCTGTGCCCTTATTAGCGTAGACATAGTAGCTATTATCCTCTTCCACAGATTCAAGAATTCTGGACAATCCCATACAACATGTGCAAAAGAGCCCAGGGTCCCATGGGGGCAAAGCGAGCAATATGGATCTGGTGTTAATCCCATTTTATATCTAAAACACGGTGTCACATAGGCTCTGTGACTAAATTTAAAATGAATGTATTTTTGATTCGTGTTCTTTGATGAGCCAACAACATTATCCCAAATTGTTTTCCAGTCCAAGTTTCCTCCTAGCTCTTTCTTCCGTTTGCCAGGATTTCATTCCAGCATAGCATTCTGAGAACTAAGTCTGTCAAATAAATGACACTATACGCCTGAGGGCTTTCTGTTTGCAGGCCAGAATAGGATGATCTTCTAACTCTGTCCCCCAGGGAACCCGATAGGTTCTACACGCTGATCTTAATCTAAAGTAGAAAAACTGCGAGTGTCTGTAAATACCATATTGAGAAACCAATTCCTGAAAATCAGGGATATGGCTTTCCCCACTGATGCCTTGAAGCGTTTTAATTTCTTTAGTTTCCCAGTCTTTGTTAACAAATGGTTTCCCTCCCATTAATAGGTGGTTGTTATTCCGCAGTGGGGAAGATTTGTACCACAGATTCTCAACTTTTAAGTATTTCTCAGTATGTGATAGAATTGGAACATAATATAAACCACACTTTTTGGAGCTTATACCCACCAGAAGAAAGTCCTGCATTTCAGTTATTATCCTCAAACCAATACCTAAGATTTTTTTAGGATGAATGCCCAGTGATGCAGCTTAAAATTTGGACATGCCAATCTCCAACCCTCCTCCCACACTGGAGTGCAGACCATTTTATGCTTGGTCGTTTGCCGTTCCATACATACCCCCGCAGTAAGGCATCTAGTTTCTAGTGCAGAGGATGTAGAGTCCACTATATTCTATAGGGGGTCCAAGTGGCAACATCAAATTAAGGAAATTAACGCGAGGTAGAACATTTATTTTATTTGACCGATATTTGTGCAGGAACCGACGCTGGTAGATGTTTTCATCTGTTAATATCATCTTCAATTTTTTTCAGAACTGACATATAAATTGTTTTAGCCACAGCTGACAAATAGTCCCTTATTTTAATTCCCAAATAAACAACCTCCTTTAAAACCTTGACTCTAGAGGGAAGAGATATTTTGCTGTGGTCTGTATTAATCAGCATCAGAGCTGACTTGGACATATTAACCTTATATCCCGAGAGATCTCCAAAACACTCCAGCACTGTAAGGACTGAGAGCAGAGTTTCTTGCACTTTTGCCATATAAACTAAGGTATCGTCTGCATAAAGTGATATTGAATGTGATGGTGACACAATTGTAATAGGGGCAATCTGTCTGCAATTCCTAATCAAATGTGCCAGGGGTTCAATAGAGTGAAAATCAAAGGGGACAGAGGGTCTCCTTGTCTTGTACCCCATCCAATGTCTTATAGTGTTGAGGAAGATCCTCCCACACGTACTTGGGCAGATGGATTAGCATATAATGTTTGAATCATGCTTATAAATTTGTCACCAAACTTAAATTCTTTCAGGACTCTCCACAAATGAGGCCATTCCTCAATGCCTTTTCTGCGTCAAGAAATAATAAACCACAGTCAAGGTGGTACATTATGTGTCACACTCAGTATGTGTAAAAGTCGGCGGACGTTATTAGCACCCAGGCGAACCTTGATAAATCCTGTTTGATCTGGGCTAATTAACTTCCCAACCATAATCTCGAGTCTGCTAGCTGAACTTTGGAGAATATTTTAATGTCAGCATTAATCAAACAAATTGGATGGTAGCTAGCACATTCCAAAGAGTTAGCTAACCCTATGTGGTTCATTAACCCTAACCCTGCCCCCCACATACTATCAGATATTCATGCTTTTGACTGAGTGCTCCTCCTTTATTTAGTGCAGAGGATGTAGAGTCCACGATTTTCAATAAGAATTTAAGATCTCCATTTGTCTGACCACAGAGCAGAATTCCACTTTCCATAAGTCTATATTAAATTAGCTTAGACCAGGTGGCAATATTTCTGGATCAGAATCACATATGGCTTCCTTTTTGCATAATAGTTTTAATATTTAATTTTTCATTTTTAGGTGCTACGGTGAACTGTCATCACAGACTGTGATTTTATAGTCCAATAGCATGCATGTTAGTTTAACTGGTGATACAACTGGACCATTGTTTGTCTCATTTGTCTCTGTGTTGTCGCTGTAATAGACTGGTGACCAGTCTGGGGTGCACCTGCCTCTAGCCCAATGTCGATTTCAACAAAGTGCAAATGAAGTGGGTATAGAATATATATGACGTCAAACCATTGCATTTTTGTTTTAATTTACCTTTTACACATAACCTTTTCTGGGATTGGGGCTGTGAACATCAGAGGAATAGGACATGCTAACATCATGCTAGCAGTTTCTTCTGGAAGTGTACTGTGCTTGCATTTAGCCACAGTTTACATTACTATAATAATTTTTCAAAATTTCAGTGAAGTGATTGCAGTTATTTTCCACATATTTGCAAATTGTTTGCTGCAATTTACTGAGGTCATTATGTGTTGTGTGTGGTAAAGTAAGCTTGCATATACTCACAAGCTAATCTATGATTCTAAAGGTGATCATAAAGCTGCATTGTTTTTTAAAACTGAAGTATTTTGAATTCTGAAATTAGTTACTGGAACATCCGGTTAGATAACATTTACTTTGAAAAAACAAGCAAAAATATTGTCTCTTTTAAAAAGAAAAAAAGTAAGGAATTCCAGTGGAGAATGTATTCTGTCTTTGACACTGGAGTCTTGGCATTTAAGCCTCTAGGCCTTCATTTACACTTCCACCTGACATTAGAGTGCCCTTGGCCTTGCAATTCATCTCTTTGGGCCCAAGGTATTGCTCTTATTCTGTCTAAATCAACATGAAATAACCCTACTGTTGGACACAGGATTGTTGTTTTCTTTCCATTTCATTTTCATGATTTGTTTGATGTTGAGTTATAAGCACATAATTTAGTTTTTAGAGAGGGTTTTGAGCATAGGAATTGCTGTTAGGTAAGGCTCAGTGATGTCTGTATACACAAATAGGCTTGATGCAATGTCTCTGTCTGCCTTCTCCCTATTCCACTGTGACTTGTATTTCACAGTGGAGTTGGAAGTCAGTGGAGGGTCCTCTCTAATTAAATGGAGGGTAGAGCTGCAGCCTCCTTCTCTGAACATGTCAGCCTGGTGTTTATATTAACTCCCAAAGCACTTGGCTACTCACACAAAAAACACCCATATTTGGCCACAATGTCTGAGTGTATCTGTGAGTGTGTGTGCGTGTGTTTGAATGTGTGCCCCTGCTGCAGCTTTTATTATACTTTTTTTGCAAAGTAAGACATTTTGACTCCAAAAAGAATTCGTTTTTTACATAAATAGTCATTTTATCCAAAGAGCTTTATATCATACATCACATTCACCCATTCACAAACACAGCTGCCATGCAAGGCGCTCACACGACCCATCAGGAGCAATTAGGGGTTCGATGTCTTACCCAAGGACACCTCGACATGAACTCGACTTGGCCGAGGATCAAACCCTCGGGTTACAAGACTACCACTCTACCTTGCCAAGCCACGCCGCCCCAATATCTAAACAGTGAAATTAAATAAAATCTGGGGTTTTTTTTTCAAAAATTTAAAAAAAGCAAACAAATAAAAAAAGAAATTGCTCAGCCTCTATCAGAGAAGATGGCTACAGATTACGAAAATATTCAATACTTGAAATTTATGTGTTATAAAGTTTTAGAATCTCGCTGTTGGAGCTGGAGGATTTTTATTGGAAACTCGTAAGAACTCTCATTTCATCCTTGAATGGGAGATTTTTGTTGCGAGTCTAGAGTCGGTGCTAACCAAGAAGGACAGACTGACAGCTTTTTTAATAGTTTCCCTCAACATACAGCACTAAAATCACCCAACTGGAGGAGGCTGTTTATTGGTATTGGCAAAGTTTTAAATATATAGAAGAAAATGTTTCAGAGTTTTGCATGACTTATGAACAGGACCTGAACTCCTTCTTTAGGCTGTTTCTCCTCCCTGCTCTCCTTATTTTAAGCCTCCCACACATGCTTCAAAACATTCTGAACTCACAGCAGCTTAAAAATGCTTTTATGATGTAAACTTTATTCCTAAACTGAATTGAAACACTCGGATATGAAATGCTCACACTCACTTCCCCTCTTCTGTTTTATCAGGATCCCAACAGATGTGGACCCGCTGACAGTTTTTGCCTCCTTGTCCCCTGAGGGAGTTCTCATCATCGAGGCTCGCCAGACGCCTCCGTACTACCTTGTCAGCGGTGAGGGTGCCCAGGGAGTCGAAACGCAGGCTGTGGAGGCCCCCAAGGCCCAAGAGGCCCCAATTGTCTAAACTAGCACGCCATCCTGCTCAGTCAGTTACAACTCTGATTTGAAATTTGTAGCCTCATCGCCATGTTTTTGTTGACACTGGAGATTAAAATGTGTAAAATATCTAATTGATTACAGACAAGTCCTATTACGATGCCCGTAGTTAAATGTTACAGAGTTTAATACTGGAACGCCTCATCCTCCCATTAACAGCTGCACCAGGGTTTTACTCTTCTTTAAGGGCAACTAACAATCATTATATATATTTTCATTGTTATTTCAGACATTTGTCTATATAATATAAGGCTGTTAAGAGCACATTCATTTCTGAAGGTTTGCACTCTAAAAAAATATCATCAAAAGGGAAAACAGAATCAGGATTTTTCTTAAAGATATTTATTTTAAGTGAAGAAAACTGACTTTTTGTAAGAATTGCTGATTTATTTTTAACTCTGATTCTCTTAATTAAAAGTTTCATATGTAAAACCAAATGAGAAGTTGTTTCTGTTCCATAAGGCTTCCTTTTTTATATCAAAGGTAACAAATCAGTGAGTTAAAAAAAAAAAATATACGAATATGACCATGCAGTTAAAGCTTAGCTTATTTCACTTTTTTTTTTTTTTTTTTAAATGGTCAATACTTTCATTTAACCTCTTGTGTTTTGCAATTATAAGCAATTTGCTTTAGTCAATCAACTAATCCTTTTTATAAATCATTTCCTGAGTACCAATAGTCATTATTAATGAAAACAGCAATGACACACATCAACTAAGCATAGATGCACACTAACCAGTCATATCATTAACCCTTTGAACCCTGTGCCTATACTCCTATCTGATGATTGCCTACCCATGATAAAATGACTATCTATGCAAACACAAGGTCTATTTTCATACTTTTGAAGTCATAGTTAAAGGAAATATCAGGACATGGGTTACTGGTGAAGAATAAATAAAGATGGCACATAGTACAAATGAAAACAAAAGTTTCAGACTCACCTAAAAATCTACTTTTCAGGATAAATATGAATATTCCTAGATCTAAACCTCTTTTACATTATAGTACAATATGTCAAAATGATCTCTGTAAAGACCAGCTCTGATGGTAAAAAATGGTAAATGGACTTGTCCTTATAGCGCTATTCCAATCAGCTTGACCACTCATAGCGCTTTACACTACCTGTCACATTCACACACCCTGATAGGCACATCAGGAGGCAACCTAGGGTTCAGTGTCTTTCCCAAGGACACTTTGAGACATAGTCAGGAAAAGCCTGGAATCCATCCACCGACCTTTCAGTTAGGAGACGACTGTTCGTCCTCCTGAGCTGCAGCCGCCTGATAAAGAGAAGCTTAACAAAACTAGAGAGGTTCTAGCACAGACTGTTCAGCTGAGGTCGCTAACATGACCATTTTGGTACCATCTGTTCTCAATGTCCCCCAATTGGGGGACATCAAGTTTCACAAACTTTTTATCGCATAGGGCAAATCATTTGTGGTCAAGCCTGTTCATTGAAAGAAAAGATTTTAAAAGTTTAAAGCAGTTGCAGTAAGTTAAACTGCTCACCTTGTTAAAATAAAATATTCTCCTGGGAAAACCTGGATCCTTGCATTCGCATGAATGTTTGAAAGTTTTGCACCCACCATCACGCAGGTACTTGTAATGTAGGGACCGATGAGTCTATGTACACGCTGCTCATGGCTGTGAAGACTGGTGCTCATGGTGTATGACCACAGTAAAGGAGAGTTGGAATGATCCAATAAAAAACCTTCATTATAATTTGTTCTATAACAGTCAGGTGCATGACAGAAACACTATAAATTCATGATAACACACATATCATCTTACTGTATTTTGACTATACTTGTTAGCAGTAGCCTTAATCAGCCATGACTGTATTATGAGGTGTTAATAATTTATTGATTATACTGTTTACAAATGCAAAATAAGGGGAAAATAAGGTTTTTTTGCAATTAGTTTGTTTTGTTGGTATATACATGTTAGTCTTTGCACTATATAATAAATGATTTGTCTTTGTTTATTTGTGTTCCATGAGCTCCTGTGGGTGTTTATCTTTTAACATGACAAGAACAAAAATAATGTTAGAAAATATATACGCATATCCTCTACTTAAAGGGTGGTTTGTTTGCACGAATGCTGTTTTCTTCCAAAGGGTATTGTAAATAAGCTTTAATATGGGCCACATTGTTAAGAATATTATTTTTGAAATGTTCCACATTTTGCTGTGGGGTTTGGTTTTTTCTTTTCTGTTTTCTATTTTGAACATTTGAGGAAGATAACTGCATGGTTTTTGATTTGCGTTTCATTTTCTTTTCTGTTGATGTCTTTGTATTGATTGATGCAATAAAAAACGTCCAGCCAGCCTTACAGTGTCTCTTAACATCTGTGTCTTTCATTGAAAACTGGGCCACTCACGGAGCTGGTTCCAGGGATCCAGAGAGCCTGTGGTGTTACTGTTGGATAACAGAAGGAACTGGGCAGCAGCTTAGCGGAGGACTTAGTGCTGCCAGAGATTGGCACCGCTGTATGTTGGCTGCAGGATGGACCGAACTCATGGAGGCAGCCCTGCCAGGGCTATTGAATAAAAACTGGGACAGTTCCATTGCATGTTGCATGATGCAAAATAATGTAATCTCCTTTGTGTATTGGAATCAAGAGGGATGATCAGTGTAATTTGAAAAAGTTTCTAAACTGTAGCTGCACTATAGAAAACAACAAAAGACTTCCATAGTTTTGGCCTCGTAAAGATTGTGTGAACTTACATCAACTGATGTTTTTATGCTTCTAGATTATATGTGTGGACTACAGTTATGCTGTTGCTATGGCAACAGTAATATTAGAATAGGGTCTGTATCTGTTTCTTCCTGGACGAGTTCATGAAAAAGTGTTTATATCAGAAGCACTTCTCTAAAACAGCTCATTACAAAAGATGTAAACATAAGGTCTTAAAGGTTAGTTGTGGATGTAAGTCTCACAAGTTTGATCCCTTTTATTGATAAACAGTTCCAGATTTACAAAGTAGAAAGCCTCAATATGTTTTAAGATCATGAGGATATAAAAACATGTAGACAAGAATAACGCATGACACATTTTCATTGTTAGTGCTTTATTGGAGCTCCAGAGAAAACATAGTTATATGGCTGTTTTAGTTGATTAAAATGCATGAGTAGAACTGGTGTAAGGCAGGTTTTGCAGGCTAACTTTTCTTCTGTTTACTTAATGTGTTCTTGCTTTATGTCAGCAGCTTCCAGCTCCTGGCCCTGGACCTCGCTTTGAGGACTTTTACCCATCTCCTGCTCCTCAGGCTGGGTGACATCCTCTGCTCCCTCCTCCTTTGCTTGGATACCTACAAGCACAACTGCTTCTTGGGTGGATGTGCTAAGGTTTTCTTTGCTTTCCAGAGTTTCAAGGTGCTCAGAAGATTGTTGCAGACCTCCAATGCTTTCATCCTCTGGGGGATCTGAAGGATGCAACTCTCCAGCTGTCTTTTCAAAGGTTTCCTCCTCAGGCCAAGTTGTGGTGCCGCCAGACTGGGCTCGATCACCATAGGCCTCTTCCCCTTGATCTTCTTGTTTTACTTCCTGTTCTCCATTATCTTCAATCTCCACCTGGATTTGTGGGTAAACATGCAAAAATAGTTCATGTTTCTGATTAAATCTGAATTTGCAAGCCAGACATTCTATATGAGGGAAAGTCCAGAAGGATCTGCAACTGGATGGAATATTACAGAAAGTATTATTTGGAAACTGTCTCGAAATGTCCCGTTTATAGCAACGATTTAAGACATGTTGATATAAAATGCATGAATTTTTCTTTAGATGACCGTATAGCTGTGCATCCCGAGGCAACAGCTGTATGTAAGATAAACAGTTTGTTGGTTAATAATGGGCTGAAAAATTAACTCATCCCAAGGTTTGGGTTTGACATTTGTATCCTCATTTATATGTTAAATCCTGATGAATTGCCTGTTTCAATCTCATGCATTTCTTTCCATTAGTAATTCAGCCAGAGAATCCAGCAAAATGTTTCGTCTTTACCTGACTCAAATTGGCTCTTTACTCCAACTCTGGACAGAAACCAAATTTAAATCCCAGTGATCTTTACCTTTATTGGAATGAGGATGACAGAGGGAGCAGAGGTTTCAGGAACTGGGGCTTCCACAGTCAAGATGCCATCCACAGAAAGCGTGGAGACAATTTTGGTAGCATCCACCTCACCTGGGAGCCTAAAAATAACTCAGTGTTGCTTATAAGATTACTTCAGACAGTGCAAATACTGAAACAAATACATATCATCAAATTTTACAGCTCAGTGAGCCTTTTAGAGATTAGATCCTATGAAAAAACACAACATCAGTAATGCATGTTTTGCTGCTGACTGGTTGTTTATGGGGGTTTCAACTGCACATTGCATCATCTTCAGATTAATGTCTGTGTTTTCTTCTCCTACCTGTATTTCCTTGTAAAACATCTGGCAATAAATCCATGCTCATCGGGCTTTTCCTGGTGTTTCCCTGTGGATGGTTTACCGTTTATAGGAAGAATGTGAGGACACAGAGGAATCAAGCAACACAGAAAAACCACTCACCACATAAATTAATTTCTGCCACAGAGCTGTGATTTTAATTTCCCAAAGCACATTATTTAAGCAGCTCTCTAATTTTATAACATTCAGCTTCCTCCCTGCCAGTTTTTAGGGTTTTACGGGGCTTATTCTCTGAGCTGTAAGAAAAGTCTATTTAGATAATTCTGCTACTCTCTGAGATAACTCTCTGAGACAAGATTATTAATACTTTATTAAGATTGGAAACTATCCCGTGTGTAAAAGTAATTAAGGATGTTAATAACATAAACTTTTTGGAGATGTTTAATTAACACGGCTGCATACCTCCCACTTCCAGGAATCCATCTCTAATGCTGAGAAGAATCTCCGAGGGGGAGAAGTGAGACACATCCAAGCTGACCCTCCACTTACTAATCTTCTGGCTGGAATGATGATGCATTGAGTCAGAGATGTAGGGCACAAACAACGGAGTGGGTACGCACCCCGGCCACAAGCAGGCAGCCAAAGTCCTCTGGAGCCGGTCCACATCCGTCCAACGAGGGTACCCTGGCTCCAGGAAAGGTGGAAGGCCAATATCCTGATTGAAAAGCTGGCTGGATTGCCACCATTTTCTCAGGGGGTACCAAGTAGCAGCTCTGTCATCCTCCACACATGACATCTCTGTTTTGGCTTGTTCTTGCATATTTTGAGAAAAAATAAATTGATATGAAACCGCAGCCCTGTTTGGAAGACCCTCCAACAGTAATTTGTGGGTATTTGGGGTTAAATCTCTTCACTACAACCTTCTAAATGAACAAGTGGATGAAGGAGGAAATTCAGCAAACCTTTGTGTGGTGAGACAGAGAAATCTCTGGGGGAGTTTATATATGGCTCCCTTCTGCTTTAGCACTTATTAAGCACTCATGCCGATCCCATGAGAAGGGCATGCGGGCATGGGGTGATGGGTGTGGAAGCCAGGCTGTTACCTCTCACAGGCCTGAAGACGGCAGCAGACTAATTAGTCATATTTATAACTTTTAAAGGTTTGACGGGAAATAGCGAGCAGTTGCCCATGGTTTGTGTTCGAACTGTTTTATCTGTTGCCCGAAGACCATTCTTCTCACATCCCAGTGAACTCTGTCAGCGATGACTGGGCTCCTCAGTCTTCTCATACAGCCTTATCCCCTCTGTGTTTCAACCCCTCAGAGGACACTGTAGCAGCAGTTTGTCTGGAGCATGAAATATCTCTGCTAGAGCCTGAAAAGGACATAAACTGCTCTCTTTTTGTTGGTGACTGTGTCAGTGGCACATGTGTGTACTAAATGCACAAAGCTCTCTTTGACTCCATTTTTCTTTTGCTGTGCAAAAGGATGTTTCAAAAGGATTGTTATTGTTCTCTCTTTTATCAAGTGGGACAGACTTTTGAACCTTGTGCCTGGAGATGCTGGCATACTGTTCAATGAATCACAAAACAGATTGAGCAGATGTTTCTGGCACTGTGATGCTTCATCGGCAGATTGTGTCCGTAGGTTATACTGTGAGAGGTTGTGCTACCTGAAGTTGTTATTAAAGATTTCCATCTCTGTTGTGACACTGGCTTGATAGGAGGGGACTGAAAAGAAATTTAGCAGGTAGAAGTAAAGATGAGACAAGGATGGTTACATTTTTGTACAATTTATGTGAAATGTTTGGTTAATCCTCTATTAAAGTGATGTCTGAGGCAAAGGGACAGAATGTGATAACACTGCTGTTTGTCTTTCTGACAACAAGATTTAACACAAAATTCACCCAGCTAAATTTAGTGAAACTTAGTTTTATTGATTATGTGTTAATGTGTTGTGGATCTGCATAACTTTATGTTAAAATAGGGCATTGGTCTTTTGTGTAATATGTGTTTATTGAGTATCTCCGTTTTGATATTTTAACAATCAGAGATTTTTAAGCAAATGTTTAAAGGAAATAGAAGCAAGATTTATGCTGCTGCTTCACCAAAGCTCTTTTTTGTTTTAAGATATGCATCTCCTGCTATTTACACTGAGGTCTTTCTGATAACTGAACAGCTCATTTATGCTTCAAGAAATAAAATGTAAAAAGATAAAATGAAAAATGATGTCCCTTGAAATGAATCAGATACTCAATGCACCAATTTGTATTCCAAAATCGGATACTCGTCTTTTTTTTTTCTCTTATCTCTTATTCTTTGTGCTTGGTGAGGTTTTTTGGGGGGGCTAATGTAATGATTGCATGTGGCCTGTAGCTGTATGCTGCAGAAAACAGCATTCAGACACATGATGCACATATGTTTTAGACAAACACCAGCAGCTGATTTTGCAGATTACTTCCATTTTCTTCGTTAGTGACAGCGGGTCAGATCGATCCAGCACAGCAGGATAAACTTTGGTATCTGTGTTTCTTTCTCTGCACTGTAAAGTAGATTATTAGTGGGTAATGTTTAAAGTCATCTAGTTAAGGTGTCTTTTGGAGGGGTTCTTCAAATCAAGGTTTCTTGGACTGGAATGATGCTAAAGACACGAAGCATGAACACACAGATTAATGGACCAACTGTACAGGGATGAAAAATTATTATTGATTTAGAAATGTTATCTTGGTTTATTAATTTTGATTGATTACAGGAAAGAGTGATTCTAGCAAAACTATAACATTGGTCCAGTGAGACCTTAAGTCTAACAAGTGATTTGAAAACATATGTAATCAAATCTGATTGTTTTGATTTCTGTAGAAAACAGGTTAGATTTGTTCATTAAATGGGTTTATAGCTTTTAGTTTTGCGATAATCAAAATGTGGACATGTTGATTTATATTTGGTGATCGAACCAACATGCCCCAGACACTGTAAGACTTAATAGCATAGGTGGTACATATGTAGGTGGTATTGGGCTGGTTGCCTTATCGCCTACTACTTTACATAAGTAAAGTCACTAAATTGAGTTAAAATGGAGATTACAAGATCACTGTCAATGACCCTCCTGAGGATGTTGTCTGCAAGTAATAAAGACCACATCCATTCAGTTGTGACTTTAAGTTTTGTCTTTTATGTGCAGATACTTGTCTGGACTCAGATTATTTTTTCTGGAGTTGGTGATCCTTGGCCAGAATTAATTATACTTACTACTTAAAGACCCCCAAATATTAAATAAGTTACGATGATGTCCCATTAACGGTTAATTTGACTGCTTATGCTTTAACACAGAAACTATGCAGACCTTGGGCAAGTCGTCAAGGGCACATGGCCACAACTTGATTACCTTGTTTAGATGCATAAATAATCTGTGGCTAAACAATTAAATATCCCTATGCCACCAGATGGTTCTGTGCTTATCTGTTTTGCATCAAGGATAAGTTTGTGGATTTACTGATTACAGAAGCTATAGACAGCAGCTGAAATTGTTATGGCTAACATTGCTAAAAGCTACACTTTGCTAATTTCCCCCTCCTATCTTTCACCTGTTTTTGTTTGTTTTATGTTTTGTTTTGTTTTGTTTTGTTTTGTTAAGTTACAATGCATGACAGTGAATCTTGGGGATTCATTTATTTGCTATTTTGCAGATAAATTAAAGTAAATGCCAACTTAAATCCAGTAGTCTACAGATTAAAAAATCTACAGCTAGCTAACTAGCTAGTATAAACAACCATCTGTACCTGATATCCCTGTAGTAGAACTAATGATTTTGCGTAGTTAGAAATATGTTAAAAGGACCTCTACTTAATGATATAAAGTATGTAGACATTATTGGACACAAATAATAGCTTCTTTGCAAGTGCTGATTTATCATTAGGAAACAGATTCAGGGAAAACTCTTTGAGATCCAGAAAACTAATCAGGTTATCCTGAATCCCACATGTTATATTATTTCTTACTCTCGATAAGCAGTATAATTACCGTCAAATTTATTACAGTTTGTGTGTTTGTGGTAGGGATTAAGCGACTGTAGAATATATTCTCTCAGATGAGCTTCACCGCCTCGTGCAAACACATCATCACCAAATCATTTTGATGTTGTGAATAAGGATTAACTTCAAAGATCTCTGACAGTTTTTTTAATTCACCCCAGTTAAAAAACTCTTTAGAAAGACATGAAACTCTCTCTTTCTGCTTTCCTTTTTTCCCCTCATTTCTGAGTCATCCCATCAGCTGCTAAATATCAACAAGTGTTGAAGGTCGCTCCTGTTTTCCTTCCTTGGACTGCTAAAACCCATCTCAGATGATATTTTTGTTTCTCTCTGTATCATTCCTTTCATTTTATAGCAGGACTTGTATCTTTCAGTCACCATTCTACCAGCACTTTCCACAGACTTCACAGAATTGTCTCATCCAAACCTGCCACTTCATCCCTCTTTAATGGACACAGAATTTTTTCTTTTCAAGCTCAAGTGTGTGGCAAATTGATATTTTCTCGCTCAGATGAGGAAGATTTTTTTTAGATTTGTAGTTAAATAATGGAAAACACACATTGCATGGTTTAAAAAATGGCTTCAATGTGATTTGAGTTAGAGGGGTCTCAAAGTTAGTTTTGAAGGTTCACTGGGCAGTTGATTGTCCCGATCAGTGACACAGATTCTGTTCCTGATCCCCCTAAAGCCTACTCACTAACAAAGCACATTTGAAGTTAGACATTGCCAATTTCGAGATGATTACAGCCACCTACGCTCATGGGAGAGCTCAGTGGAGGCCAGTTATTCTGCAATCACATCACAAGGCTTCAAACAGCCCGCCATGGATCCACGGGATATTAGCTGATAATGCATCAAGGGGGATGAAGTGTCAAATGGCTGGTTTGTTCCTGTGGACACTGCATTCATCATAGTTATTGTTAGGCTGGCTCAGTTGCCAAAGTGAGCCGTCTGTCCAACGAATAGAGAGACGTGTTCTGTATCAAAAGTGACACATCAGAATAGAGTGGCTTATCAATGGAAATATATTTTTGAAAAGCCTTTTTATTTGTTATTGCAGCCGGCAATGAGTCGAATTTAAAAGAGAGTGATGCTTGAATTTTGATCTAACATCAAAGAATGTGGCCGCTCAAAGAAATATGTTAGCTGAATTGGTTTAACCATGCCTTCCGCCTATCCATTGTCTCTATGATTTGAGAGAACAAGTAATGGCCCATATGCACGGTAAATCACCAAGAAAGGAAAACAAGGCAATTTCATCTCCTGCTCTGTGTTATTTCATTTGCAGTGCTTTTGATTCAGCCCTCTATGGTGCTTTAAGACAAATCCCATACAAAAAGCATTTTTTTATTGTTTGCGTGATTGGTCTGGGTGTTTCTGGAAGCACACTTAGTAGCAATTTTTCAACACATATGTGCAGCAGCTTATATTTTCTGTGCACGTTCATGTACGTACAAACAATATTCATACACTGAGATCTCTATTCTGCATGACCACTGAAGTAGCAGAGAGGCAGCAACAGTGTCGTGCTTTGACTCAGAAGATAATCGCAACAAATGAGCTCATCCATCAGCAGACCCGTACGGAGACAAGGGGATGATGAGGAGGAGGGGGTGAGGAGGAAGATAAAGAGAGAGACGGTGTTGAGGGGCTTGGGCTGCAACAGAGGCAGAAGTGCACACAGAGAAATGTGATGGTCATGGCATTTCTGCACCCTGAACTTCATATGTTGTCTTTTGGATGTTACAGTTTGAAGGCTTGAGCTCAGATTGTTGTGTCAAGGTCATCTGAAGATCAGTCAAGTCAGGGCCAGACTGGGACAAAAAGTCAGACTGGGAGATATTCACTCACTCAGGCCAACACTTCTCATATACAGCACATATATGCTCACACTTATGTGTGCACAACCATAAATCCACGCAACCACATATGGGTAAGTAATCATCAGAAGCCCATTAATCTATTTCAAATTAAAATCAAATGTATGTTTACCAGCCATGAACACAAAACTAAAAGCCACCAGTTCAGTGTTTTTCACTCAACTACTCATCAAAGGGTTCAGTAAAACAGCACAACAGGATTCCTGTATTGATGAGCTAAACAACATAATTTTATTTTTCTGTCCATTTTTTCTGTACCAGATTTCAATAACACATTTAATAGAAAATGAAAAAATTGACTCAACTTAAAAAAAGATAAGACAGTGTCCAACCTTATCAAGGGTTCCCAAACTTTTTCTGTCCACCTGTAGAGCTATGTTTGGTTCAGCAGAACCCACCAAATATTTCATGACATAAAACAAGCAATTTCACAACAGTGTGTTAGAATAATGTCAATATTTATTTATTATCATCCTCATACACCTTTAAAGTTCTTTAAATATACAATTTAATGATCAAATTAGACAAGTCAATGCCACTTAACCTCATACAAATTTTAGTGAGATTTTAAACAATGAAACAAAAGAAACATTTCCACACAGTCAAGCATATTTATTAATTAGGTTAGCAGGTGACGTATTTCTGGTATGGAAATAAACAAGCAACTGGTAATATTGAAAATAAATTGCTTTTTGTGTAAAATAAAATTTACATAGCTTAACTAAACTTGAATCTCTAGTTCAGGAGGTCAAGAAGGTGTTGTTTTTCAGCTATATAAATATACATGCCACGACAATTAAATAAATGCAGCTTTACCCAAATTATGTATATAAGTAGTATTTGTGGACAGACTGTTATAGCCAATGAAGAAATAAAAAACCCTAAAAAGTATTACTTTCCAATATTAAGTATGCGTCCCACACACCCCAATCGAGCGGGTACTAATTTCCCACACACCCTAATCGAGCGGGTACTAATTTTCCACACACCCCAATCGAGCGGGT
>JBAMHW010000012.1:10590639-10603961 GCA_037177495.1 Rhadinocentrus ornatus
GCTGGAGTTGTAAGTATTGAGCCAGCTGCAGTCACAAGTCCTGCGACCCCCATCCGCTTGTGTTCTGAAAAACAGGAAGAAAAGACCATACACAGACAAACAAGGTCCTCTGGACTTTGGGACTTCCCTTAAGTGTGACATCTCACATGTTGTTTACTGGCAGACACCACTAATCAACCTCCTCTCATGTTCTTTCACCATATGAAGAATCTCATTGTTACTTAAGCACAATAGCACACTATTGATAAGCATATAAGCTTATAGATAAGAATTATTTAATATGAACAATAGAATAAGAATATAAATGACAGTAAGTAGCACACCTGAGTAATTCCTTGATTAGTATCCCAATTAATTTATCTACACCAAGCAGCCAAGTAATAAAATATCCACCTGTCAGTTTAATACAACACAAAAAATTTACTAATTATTTTATTTTATCCAGGTTATACCAGGAAACCCCAAATATGACCTAGTGTATTTAAACGGTGAGCATATCCATTTGTAGTTATGTGTTTGGGCTGATGTGAGGTTAAATAATAAAACAACAAACCAGGGCAACATTTCCAATAGAATGACGTTTAGACAAGAGGTAATAGACCTACCAGCTCATTTTTACAGCTACATAAAATGGCTCATGGAGAATCTCAACCAGCAATTATAAAAGAAATGTTACGGTTTCGGCCTAGTTTTTATTTTGTTTTGTCTTTTTACATTTCGCACCCAGTAAACGCTGATGTGGTGGTCATGTTTTTTTTTTTTGTTTTGGTTTCTTTTTTGTCAGGCCAGCGTTTGGAAATTAAAATAAATATTGCCCTCTTATGCACACAGTGATGTCTGGATTTACTTAAAGGGGTTAGTACCTTGATAATCTTTGTGTGTGTGTGTGCGTGTCTGTGTTGCTTCGAGCCCCCCTTTTGAGTCGCCGGGAACCACCCCGCTATGCGTTCCAGGACCTCCTGCTTTACAAATTAACTACTACTTAATTACGATGTCGGACCCTATTTGAATTCTTGCTTGTGTTGTTCTTATTCTCAAATGTAAGTCGCTTTGGATAGAATAGAATAGAATAGAATAGAATAGAATAGAATAGAATAGAATAGAATAGAATAGAATAGAGAAATTAAGCACTGCTCATAGGTGATCAACTTATCACACTAAAGCCCCTCTTTAAAACATATTCTGCTTCTTTATCAGACTTACTCTACATATGACAAACAAAAAAAATACCATGCTCCAAAATAGTGTCTGAGCCAACAATCTCATGGGTAAATCATTTACTGAGGTACCAACTCAAATAAGAGGCATTGAGACTGTCAGACTTGAATACTTCTTGTTGCAAACAAGACCGGTCGCCTCCTGCTGGCCGTTTAAAAGAATGCAGGTGGAAGACTACTGCTTTGGCTTAAGTTCTCAGACATTGAGGCTCCATCTTTTGGTGTGCAAAATCCATGCTAAAGCTGATTTATGATGTTGAACATTTAATATATTGTGAAAATGCATTTATTTATCTTAAAAGTAATATTCAGTTGCTAAACTCGCTAATCAAGTTTCTTACACTGTTGTTCATGTGCTTTCCAAGAATATAAAAACAATCAGCGTTAATGATGCACTGTTTAAGTACATGGAAATATTTTTAATTATGTTCTGAAATATTATTCCTTATACTTCAGTTGAAGATAATGCCCCTTTGACTCCTCTCTGATCTATTCATAGGCGAATACAGATAGCCAACCAGTCCATTAACAGCAACCCCCCAGATTCCACAGAAGGAAGGAAGGTGAGATTGTTGATCATTAAGCCAGTACATTTACTCTTCCTTTACTCCCTGCTAGGTTATACTGGTGAAAATATCAGTTAATCTTGCTTGTGAAGAGCTTTTTCATGAACTCTTTGCTGTTATGTAGCGATTAATTGCCTGATTATCTTTGGTTTCCATAAGCATGCTGTACATCTGTAGGTGTTGAGGAAATATAGAAAAATCAACCCATTTTCTTTTTTCAGGAGAGAGTAATGTTGAAAAAGAAGGTAAAAAGGGTTTAGCTATCTTTTTTTTTTCAATCGAGTGGTTATTTATGTAAGGGGGAGAAAACATCAGCAATATTGGAGATGGAAAATTTGCAACAGTTTGCTCACTGTGGGTGTGAAGAGCTTTCTGCATGTCTGCGTCCTGCAAGCTGGGGAGCCTGGCACTAAAAAAGCTGTGGCATTTGGTCAGCAGGTAGGTGTGTGTGGGTGTGTGTATGTGTGTGTTCAACCCCCTAACCCCACCACAGGGTGTAGAGACAACATCCTCTGGGGCCAGCCGAGGGTATTTCCAACCGGCTGACATTTCTGACAGCCTCTGATAGAGCCCAGAGTGCTGAATTATTCATACAGGTGTTTTGGGGAAAGGTTGCCATTTTCACAGGAGAAACTAGCCCTCAGCTGAATTGTAGCTGTTTATCCCAGCAAGTGAATACAGTAGTAATGATTTGGGGCTGTGATGACTTTTAGTCCAAATGGCAGCCCATTCTCCGTCAGCTCACAGGTTAAAAGCTCATGCATCTCGCTGCTTTTCCAGCTGGAGAAAACCTCTTAAACTTTAACCAGCCTGGCTTTGTTTCAGGGGTTGGACAGCTGAATAAGAACGTTTGACATGCTGTTGTCTTTTCAGCTATAATACATGTCAAGATGGAAATATGAATCGCCTCAATGTCCTCATTATCTTCTTTCACCACTGCATCAAGACATTAAAGGGTCATCTGATGATGGTTCTGCTACTGACGTTCCGGATTTCATCTCATTAGAACAGAATTGAATTAGGTTCTTTTTCACACATGCCAACAAAAATCTAAGAAGTGTTTTATCTGTAGGGCTTGTTCTTGATGTCAAGAACCAGCACTGATGAAAGACCCCCTTCTGGGTCTCCTCATATTGCCAAATTTCAGGAAAAGGAATATAAATAGTTCTTGATGTACATCTGCTCACCGGCTAATTAGTTTAAGGTGCAAATGGGAATACTAATCTTTTATTCTATATGGAAAACCACAAGGCCACATGGATTTGGGTTTGTATTTAAACTGACACATCATATGGATTGTTTTGTACCTTTTTATGCTTTATTGAGCCTTTAAGCTTTACTCATTGGAAAAATAACATTTTTTAGGGCACCTTTGTAACTGGTGTACTCTTTCACATTTACACTGTTATTTAGTAATGTGCACTGTTCATGTCAAAGTAATAGAACAAACATAACATTTGCTATGATTCCCAGATCTAATAAACTGAAATTTTATTCCCAATGGAACATAAACAGCAAATCAGATGTTGAATATGAGACATTTCACCATTTCATGGAAAATATTAGCTCATTTTAAATTTGATCGCTGCAACCCACAAAAAGTTTCAACAGGGTGATGTTTACCATTGTGTGCCATTACTTTTGTTTTTTGTTTTTTTTAAACAACTATCTGTAAATATCTGGGATGTGAGGAGACCAGTTACTGAGTTTTAGGAGAGGAATGTTGTCTCATTTTGGTTTGATGCAAGATTCTAGCTGTTCAACAGTCCTGGGGCTGCAGGCAGAATCTTCTCCTCGCAAAACCATTCTGTTGTGATGTGTGTGTGGTTTAGCATTATCTTGCTGAAATCTGAAAGGCCTTCCCTGAAAGAAACGGTGTCTGGATGGGAGCAGACCTCTATGTATGTCTCAGCATTGATGGCTCCTTCACAAATGTGGAAGCTACCAAAGCCTTACGCACTGCAGCCCAGCGGGGATGCCGACATTTGAACTTTTCCACTAATAACAAACTGGATGCTCCCTTTCCTCTAGTCTGTAGGACATGGTGTCCATGGTTTTCAAAAGGAATTTTAAATTTGGATTAATTTGAATTTGCCTCAGACCATTTCAAATAAACTTTGGTCCAGAAAGGATGGCGGTATTTTCAAATTTATGTTCACATCATTTCTTCTTTACATGATGGAGCTTTAACTTGCATTTGTGGATTAGACTGAACTGTGTTCACAGACGATGATTTCTGGATGTGTTTCTGTGCCCATGAAGTTATTTCAAGTAGAGAATCATGCCTGATTTTTTTTCTTTTTTTAGAAGCTCCTGATCATTGTCAGCTTTGATTTCCTTTAAAAGCCGTAGGAATTTCTGTTTCTGTACAGTTGGTTGTCTGGTGTTAGTTTGGATTGAAGGGTAATCACCTTCTATTTGTTATGTATTTGGCTTCTCTTTCTTTTTTCTACTCTACTTTTTTCTTCTGCTCATTATTCTCTGTTTTTTCTGTCTCCTCCAGTCAGGTCCGGCAAGATCACATAAATTCCATCATTCACAATTAATAAGAAAATAAAAAATAAAAATCAGATTATCAAGAGGAGCCTTATACCTACAAGGATCTTCTTGGCAAAGCATATTTATTCAGCACAACACAGCAGTCAGACCACCCTTCTGTTTGCTACGATGTTGGACAGAACAAGTTATTAAAAATGATTTTTTTAAAAAGAAAAAGAATCAAGCCTGTTTTTAATGCAGTGCCTCTGAGGGCATGAAGATCACAAGCATCCAGTGTTGACCTTCAGCCTTGCCCTCTGTGCACAGAGATTCCTTCTGATCTTCTGAATCTTTTGACTATTTTATGTACTTTAGGTGTTTGGATCTTCAAAGTCTTAACAATTTCCTGGCTTTCATTGACTGGTGAACCTCTGATCTTTAGTTCTGAGAGGCTCTGTCTCTGTGAAATGTTCCTTTATTTAATGTAACTGACATGTTGCCTGTTTTGAAGAAGAATGTGTACACATATCATAAACAACTTTGCGTATGTGTCTGACCTGACAAAGATTTTCTCCTCCTTTTTAAATTTTCTTTTTTTCCCCCCCCAGTTAGAACAACTGCTTCTTCTGATGTGCAACCATTAGCGCTGCAGCTTGTGCTACCACCCTTAACACTTCATGGCCTATTTTATTCACTTCAAACATGCAGTGAGTGGAAATGTTTGATTCACATTTCTTTTTTTTTTACAGCTTTTTCAAATGTTCTCTTCAGATTAGCCACGCTGCAGTGAATGGAAACCCGGCGTGTGTTGAACTGTGGGCAGTCAAAGAGCATTTTACATAGTGCAGTTCACTTTGGTGTCCATAGAGAAAGATGGAGTTTTGTGCATATTTGCTGTTGAAGAACAAGAAAGCTGCAATTGCCAAACACAATAATGACGCTTGCCTTCTCCAATTTTGAACCCACTTTTTAGATGCTTTCCTCTCATGATTATTCTCTCAGTGAAGCTTTGCTGGTTTGTGCCCTCCATTCTTACCTCGAACCTGCCTGACTTTAATATGAATCGGTCAAACTAATTCTGAATTTGACTCCAGAATTCAGATTCAAAACATTTTGAACTAAAGCCAAATTTCATTTGTGTTAGTCATCCCATCTAATGCTTTGACATGACATCAATCCCCTCTGTCACATTGAGGGTAACTGATGATGCAGTGAAAGTCCTGACGGCAAGCTCTTTGAGATTCTGGTTTTGCTTTTGTTTCCTTCCTGTTCCATCTGAGTAGTCTGCACACAGCTTGATGAGAGTGTTTTGGCTCTAAGCCTTGCCTGCACTACTCTGTCATTTATGACTGCAGCAGCTTGTATTGTCATGGTCTGCCATTTGTCACTAGTGAAGTTGACATGAAACATCCCGTGCTGTCTTGTCAACACTACTTTTTTTCTTATCGCACTATCACTGACAGATAATTCTGCCGGAACTGCATTCTTCATGCTAAACTCTGAATTTAGATTTAAGTACAAGATGCGTTTGATTTTGTCTTTGTGTGCTACTCTGCTAAATTTATTATGCTGATGTCTTTTGTTCACAACTTGAGCGTCAAATATTCACATATTATTTATTGTGATTTGAAAACAGAAGCAATGAGACTCAGAGTAGAGCCACAACATCCTAGTAGGACTGCTCACACTAAAGATTCCTCACCCTATCACAAACCCTACCTCTTTTGTTGCTTGGCAACAAGCTGTAACCCAAAGGCATTTTATCTGTTTAAGAACTGTCTCCTCATCACCATCATCCAACCACTCTAATCAAATCTCTAAAATGTTCTCATTGCAGTTTGTTTGTAAATGATCTCTGGAGTTTGCTGGTGTGTATTGTTGTCTTGATTAAGCTTGTCAAGTCGTCCTCTGATTTGTGGTCCTTATTCAGTCCCTGGAAGAACAGAATCACTAGTTACTGACTGGTTAAACAGACAGTGGGGAGGACAAAAGGCTTAATGTGTTTTTATTTCAGAGCTTCTTGGGTTTTCAAACTAATTTTGAAGGAAGCTGCATATGTACATATCTTGTATTAAACTTAAGCAAAAGACGTCCATTTGATAAGCGCCCACAGGATGTTGACCTTAAAAAACTTTAGCTAAACTTAAGAGTCACTTTAGGATAAAGAAACAGCAAAATAAGTCATGTGTGAGGCAAGGTCACTTGTCAGCCTGCAGTTACTCCAGGGAAAAATGTCTTTCTTTTTTTTTCTTTTTTTTTTCAAATATCAAGATACGAGTCATTAACGATGCTGATAGAAACACACTTTAAGACTGCTGTTATTTGGACTTTGAAGTTGCATTTGAAGATTAATAAGTAATATCAGGGGTGTGGTGGCATGTAAATAGAGCATACATGCCTCCAAACAAAGGAGCTGAGCCAAATTAGCATGCCCCTGCCCCTTCCTAGGCTGTACTTTCTTGGCTCCACTTATGGGTGAAATATTACCAGTCGGCTGCTGGCTAGAGAACAAATAAGAAGTGGAACAGCAGAGAGTTGGAACAAATGCACGTGTTTGGGCTTTCCTGTGCCTCCTTTCAAACTGTTGAGGGGTGGAAAAAATGGCTAATTTGCTTGGAGAAGAAGGTGAGAACCCGGTCACAGCATTTTAGTCGGGTTGCCTTTGGTCTGGGCCTCCCTCACCTGTGTTCGGTTTCTTGCCATGTTTGCCAGGAACTTTAACCGGAAGTTGCTCCAGGCAGCTGCAAAGGCCAAATGTTGTCACCCCACACCTGATGAATGACTTTCACTTCCCATTAAAACTGTAATACTGATATTAATGCTTTAATAGTCAGAAATTTTACACTTTCAATATCAAGAAAACTAGAAATTGATTTGCAGACTTTTAACATTTAAGTTGACTGAAACAGATCTTGGTAACAGGACATCATAAGATCAGCAAAACTATTACAAGCTACAACTATATTGCTACAATAGTCCAAAAAATACAAACCAAAGGTTAAATTAACTGTTAAATGTATTATTCAGCACATTTCCAGCAACTCATGCTGCCCAGAGTGCTTTACAAACTAAAATACAACTTTAAATTTCTACATCAAACACATTGGATCATTAAAACGGGTGTTTTGTAACAATCCTTAGAGACTTAAAAAGTCATTTGTGCTCCAGAAAATAATGTATAAGTCATTTTACATCAGTTGTTTTCATCGTAATTATGTACCAATATGAGCCAGGTTTTATCAGTGATGGGGATTACCTGTTTTTAGTTGTTGTTCTGGGTTTTTTCTGCTTGCTTTATTTTCTGTTAGCTTTTAGTTTTTCTGTTAACTAGTAGCCGATTGTTTCTCATCCACTTTTCTCAGGTCATTGTTTCTTGATTAACTACTGCACACAGCGTAATGTGAATTCATATCCACAATATTAGAACTTGAAAATTGAAACATTTGTATACAGGTAAAAACTACTTTAAGGTAAATTGATATTATACTAATGCAGTGCACTACAGCACTGCATTCATTCGTTCTGTTATAATTATTGCATGATCCAGCTATATTTTTATTCATTTGGAATATAGAAAAGAGCCCTGTTACTTCATGTCCACTTGTTAGTGGAAGCTACTGACTGCTGGCTAATTTGTATGAGCTGGATCAGTTTCTGCTTCATGTGAGAGGGCAACCATAGTTTCTGAGATTTGAAATTCAGTTTATTCCAGCAACAGAACACTTTGACCCCCCCTCTCTCACTTTAACAACCATTGTAGCAGCCTGAACTCTGACCTGCTTTCTTAGACTCGTTCTTAAGGCAAACTACCCCTGAAATGATTAACACAGAGCTGTGCTACCTTGGCTGGTTTGGCAAAGTCACCTCAAATGTCACTTCAGTGTTGCATCTTTTCATTTTTTCACTGCAGTATTAATGCAAAGGTAATTGCGCTTGCAGTATGGGGGAAAACAAGCTAACAATATATGAGGAAAGGTTATAGTGTGAAGCTAAAACGCCATAATTAAGTCATTAATCTCGCCAGACGTAACACGTTTCTCTAGTTAGGTGTTTTTTGTGCATGTCTGACGCTTTAGTTTGCTCTGATGAGGATGATTTACTGTGTTTTGGATGTGTATGTAAACAGGATTGTATGCAAGCTTGACATTTGATTTTTAAAATGTTTTTTTGTTTGTTTTTACATTACTTGTTTGTCATATACATTACTCATCAGTGACTATTGACATTTATATATAATTCTTGTTCATATTTCACTACTTTCCAGGAATTTGGCATTGATGATTAAGCAAGACCATAGTTACTTTCATTTTCTGTGGAGAGAGGAAGATGAGGGGTAGGAGGATGAGAAGGGCTGAAATGATTTCTCTACTTTTCCTTTGATTTGAATCCTGACTCAGAGAGGTAAAGCAACAGCTCACCAGAACAACTTTCTTGTCTGGAAAATTTTGATGAGAAACAACTATACCAACAGATGTCTTCAGCTCATAAAATCACAGAAATCATAAAATAAAATAATCCTGTATTCAGTGTAGCCAAGAAGAAGAACAAAATCTCATAGTCAGTTGCTGAACAAAATATTTTGCTTGCTCAGACATCCCATCCACACTTGTCTTATCTCTCCACCAATGTCGAAATCAAGCTTTTGCCCTTGAGTGCAGCTATTGCTACACCTGAAGCCACTGGATCTGCTGGAAGATTTAAAAAAAAAAAACATGTTTATGTCTGGAAGAATTTTGGCCACCGATGGCCACCGTCCATTGACAGCTTGGCATTTGTCATGAAGGCTGATCTTCCTCATGCAATCAGGCTCATCTGCTTCACCTGGGTCTAATGAGTACTCACTCTCTTCACCTGTTTAGCACCCTTTTTAACCTTCCAGGGTTCCTGTTGGCCTCAGTCTCTGCTTTCCTGCCAGATGGTCATCAGTAATCCCTGTGTGATATCCAGCATTCTTGTCTTGTTCTAGATTCCTGTTGCCGACCCTGCTACTGTTCCTGGACTCCCCATTGCCTGATTCCCTGTCGGACTTTCCTGCTTCCTGCCTATTTGGATCTTGACCCCTTTTTGGACTTAATAAGACATGTTTCTTTGAATAGTTTGAGTTTTATTTAATGAAAATGTAGGACAATAATATTCTCAATCTTTCCTTTTCCAGTTAATAGCAAGACTACTTGTTTCCATTGTCACACACACTGTCACGCCACAGCTGTTTCTCCTCCTGCACATTTTACTTTAAAGTTCTCTCTCCATTTAGCTGCATTTTGTTCTAGCAGAAAAGTACTGTTAAGGTTTGCAGGAAGACCGGCAGGAAACAGGAAGGAGCAGACAGCAGATACAGTCAAGCAGTAACAGGTTTATTTTAGTGAATCCAGAGTTCTTGGAGGACTAACAAAAAACTGTGGCAGTGCAGCAGACCAGACGACAGCTCGTGGTGGATCTTCCAGAGTGGGAAATGAACACTTCTGTAATGATAAGTTAAAAAGATTAACATTAGGAGTCAGACTGTACACACAAACTCAAGAGACTCTTTGAATGGCCGGTGTTGCACCACGTGGGTAAGGCAACAATCTGGCGATGAGTGGACTGCAGACTGGCTCTTATGTAGGCTGGCTGAGCCAACAGCTGCAGGTGAGTAGCATCTCCCATTACCACCAGGTGAGTAAAATTTCCAATTAGCAGCACCACCACCATGCCCAGCAGGATCTCTAAATCACAAGTAGCAGAAAACAGAACATGACAAAATACCAGTAACAAATACAATCCTGACAAGCACACAGTCAACGGGTAGATGATACGTCATTGAACAGTGTTATCAGGAAAAGTAGTGATTTGTTTCATTCATCATTGTGATGGGAGGTCGGACTCTTTCATAGATGCAGCTCCCTTAGAGGAGCCAGCTTTTCCAGGTCCCAAATGGCTCTTCATTAAGAATCCATCCATCCATTATCCTGACCCTGGACAGGTCACCAGACAAAGAGAGACAAACAACCATTCACACTCCTAAGGCCTAAAAATAGCCTTATTTTCATGCTTTTCATTAAACCTTTAAATAAACAACTTGAAACCGAACTAAAGTTTGAACATTATGTCACTTACTAAAGGTCCTAAATTATGTTAAATTAACTTTCTAAAAGTTTTCTAACAGTAATATGTGTCATTATAGCCTGTGTATGAGGCCCAAAATTGAGGATTCTGTCTCCTCTCTCACTTGCTTGCTCCACTTTTTAGCGAATCTGTGCTCAAACAGGTGAGTCTGGGATCTTTCCCATTGTGACCTCACAATGGGAAATAACCACTGCCCCTGGTAGTGGATACTGCCACTGACCCACCCCCCGGGCTAGCTGAGCCGACCCTTTAAAATCAGAGTGGACGCCGGGGAAAGCTAGATCCTCTCCCAGAAAGGGGCAGGCACCACTCATGAACATTTAAAGGTTCAGACACAGAAACAGCCTGTTCTCTGTAAAGCTCACTAGGGCTAAATTTGGAATGGCTGAAATGAAGGACATTTCAGTCTCCAATTTTACTGAAATGCTGCTTCAGTTTTAGCTCATTTACTCACTTTTTCCCAGCATGCTCGCATTTAACTTAAGCATTTTCCTTCTGCCGCTCTGTAGCACTACACTCTCTTCTGAACATCTGCCCCCCTTCCTTCATCTACATAATGCATACCATTATGTTCCTAGTTGAAGATTAGAGTCTCCCCTCTGATTTCTGTATGCATCTAATTCATCACCCACCAAACCGACTAAACAAGTTTTTTTTATACCTACCAAATTGCATTTTAACCCATTTCATGCTGGTGTTAATTTAGACCCCTGTCAATTTCTACACACTGTACCTTTTCTTTTCTTTTTTTAAGTTTCATGTTTGTCAACAACTTATCCATGAAATCTACTTTTTAAATGACCATTAAATCCTACATGTTTCAAATAACATGGTTTAGGACTTTAAAATCTGCATGGTTGCAACTGACTCATTTTACTATTCACTGGCTGCAATCCCATCATGACACATGATTGCTGCATGGCAGATAGCATACGTCTTCGCAATTTACTATAGTGGATTATAGTGTGATTAACTTTAAGGTAAATGTAGTTATTACATATTTTCTGGTCAGACTATGTTGAGTTCCTATTAGTGCATGTGTGTGTGTATGTTCATCCCTCATTTGTATGTACTAATTTAATTTTCATATAAAAGTGGAAAAAGTAAGATCTGTGAACTTATTTTAAAGGTACTGGTCTTGACACTGTACGTACTTTTTTAGACAATAATTATATAGACAGAAATTTCTCCCCTGGTAACTCAGAAAATCAATTAAAAGCAGTTCAGTCTGTTTGGCTTGTCAACAAATTGTAACATTTGGCTGTTTGAGTGACAAATAATTCTTTCAGTTATCTGCAGAGAGTAAACCAAAGCTAAGAAATCCCTGAATAATAGATTCTCCTACTGTATGCTATTGATCTGCAATGCAATGCATATTTTTTATCTCACTTAATTTTTAACATCAGCCTTCAGCATTGCAGCATTTAAGTTAAGGTGATGTTTGTCTCTGCTGTTTTCAGGTGGCTTCTGCCAGAAAGAGGTGATTGTTCAGGTGTTACAGCTTAGCTTAGCATTGTCAAGTTGTTCAGTAGAATAATCTTTAATGTTTAATTGTTCCAGTTTGTACACTTTAACTTAAAAGCAGCAGCACACTGTGTTTCATCCTTCCTTTATTACTACATGCTGTAACCTTCAGCTATGCAGAAAACATACAACGCTCTACTTTACCTCATGGAAGTTGAGGGTTGAGGCAGTGTGGAGCTGTTTGCATTAAAGCCTTCAAAAAACTTTTTCTTTACTGGTAAATTGCTGTATTATCAGAGCAGCAAATGAACATAAAAACCTATTTTCTTATTCCAAGTAGTCAGCAACAATTTAAATATTTGCTTGCTTCTTGTCTAATTGAGGCTGCAGGGTTTTTTTTTCTGAAAAATTATCACATCACAGGGAAAGAAAAGGTGAGATGTTTAACAAGCATTTTATTTTAAGGAATCACAGCTTTTATTCCACTCTTCCATCAGTAGGTGTTCATTCATTTGATTTGTGTAGAGCAGATTTGTCTTCTACACCTCCGCAAACAAAGCAAAACAAACAGGCTGCTGAATATTTGATACGAAACATCTGACAATGACAAGCCTTCGTTTTGTATTGCTTTTATAATAGCAGGACTCTTTTGATGCTGCATGAAATGGATCTAACCTTTGTAAAATTCCTGTAGGGAAGTTTTTTCCTGATAAATCTGCCATGTCAGATGCTCTGGTGTAGGCTGACGATGAACGCAATCAGAACCTTCACCGAAGTGACATTTTGTGCTTTCTGATTTGCAAGGGTTTCTCATTGCTTTGATCTTGTTTAGAAAATTTGATGGCAGCACTGCCTGCAATCTACAAGTACAAGATTTTAAACATCAGAAGTTCAGCGTGCATCACACACCATGTTGTGACAAGTATGGTGTGTCTGAAAATGATTAAATGGCTTTCATTTCACCTTGGTCTTTGGGATAATAGTCAGCAGTGGCAACAACAAGGCCGTCAGACATTGTGTGGACTGTTGTGATCACCTGTGATGGTGCAGTTATGGTCTATGGTGGTCGGCAAAATGTCTGAAGGTCAGTGATGAACAGGGATGGATTTAAGATTAATGAAGATCTGGGGCTTAGCCCACAGTGATGGATTTTTTTTTTTTTTTTTGGCATGTGCAAAACATTTGTGTTTTTTATTTATTTATTTATTTTTAAACAGATACGGCATCTTCCCTTTCAAATTCTGACCACCCTAAAGCAGAAAAAAAGCCCTGGATCAAGCAAAAAAAAAGCAAAATGACATTATAAATCATCTGTCTGTCTGTGTGTGTGTATATATATATATATATATATATATAGGGGAAAGAGAGGAGGTTGCTGATCCTTGGAGAGGTGCAAGCTGGAGTGGAGGAGAAAGGGGTCAGCCAGATGGTGGGAATGAGGCAGCAGGGAGCCTGGATGAGATGGGAGCAAGCTGTGGAGCGCAAGGTCACG
>JBAMHW010000012.1:10618064-10649515 GCA_037177495.1 Rhadinocentrus ornatus
TAATCAGCGATATTGAAACAATAAAAGGCTTGCAATATCTCAGTTGATTTGTAATGAATCCAGAATGTATGACATGTCATGTTTTTTAATTGCATTACAGGAAATAAAGAACTTTATCACAATATTCTAATTTTCTGAGACAGTCCTGTAGATAGACATATCTGCAATTGCAATTGTGTTTTCTGTACCTAAACAATTTATTAAAAGAAGATCTAACTACATTGATGGATAAACCACAACATAAAATCTCCATGTGTCAATAACTGGTCATTTTTATTATAAAATATTCATATGAAAATAGTATTTTATAAATTTGGAAGAATATATAAAAATAAATTAATAAAAATATGATAAAAAAAAATCACTACATGTCTGTAGAAATAAAATTTTATATGTAAAAAATAAAGATTGTACTGTTAATTATTCATGTATGAAAGGGTTAAGTTCAACTGTAAAGGTTGTAGTGTATTTTAGATACAGTCAGACATATATATATATATATATATATATATATTATCCTATTCATATCATAGTTTATATTGTTAAGTGTTCTTTGAGTCCCCTTGTGTTCTTCTCAACAAGGGTATTGTGTCTTGTGTCGCCTCACATGACTGAATCCCACCAACATCCACATCATGGGATCTTTAACCCCAAGAGGCAGATGTCCCGGACAGCAGTAAAAAAAGCAATAAAAAACACAAGAGCAGCAACAATATGTGCTATGCAGCCTGGTGAAGCCATTATCGAGTGTGGAATGTTGTTTAGGGGCAGGACATTGGAACAGATTGAGGTCAGATTTGTGTTTGCACACGTGGTTGCATACACGTTGGCATAATAAACAAAATACTCTTCTTTGGTATTTCATTGTGTTATATGTGAATCTGACAAACATGATGTTTTTCAGTCAGGACGTCCTCAATGTTGGGGAAATGTGCAAGTGAGCCGTTTTGTAGGAGCACCAGACCCTGAGGGCCTGACCTCTGTGTTTCCTGATGCTGCTGGAGGCTCTGGAGCTGTCCAGGCTCTGTCTGCCAGAGCTGTGTGAGATCATCCTGCTACACAGTAGACCTACAACAATGTGAAGAAATGTCAAAGGATGATAAAGGCTGAGTTACAGGTGTTGTATCATTTTATACTGCAGCTCAACTTAACATTATAAACAAAATAAAATTCTATTCATAGAAGATCATAACATGTAGCTGGATCAAGTACAGATCCAACTGGTAACTAGTATTTCATCTTCATGTCAATTAGAAATATAAGGTCTGAAAGCATCAACAGGTCCTTTTAAAACTTCCCTTGGATCATGCAGAATAATTTTGTTTCTAACTGTTCGGAACTGCTAAAAATGGGCAGTTACAGTTCAGTGTCATGGCTCATGTTTAATTTTGCAACCAGAATCCTGCCAATCCTGAAGAGTTTTAAGCATTTTTAAACTATGCTTAGAACACTTGCAGGAATAGCAGCTTTTTTTCTTTATGAGGACTTCTCATTATTTATGTTTACAAGGTCTCTAATCTTTCAATCTTTCCTCAAACTTAAGCCCAAAATTAAACTCAGACACTCCCACCACACCATCAATTAGGGATCAGCCTCATTCCAAGACCAGTGTCTTGTCTTTACTTGCTGGGAATGACGACTAAAGTGATCTTTCCAGACTCCAGAGTGGATTTCTGACAGTATAATGGCAGACGGCCAGTTGATTTAATGACAAATGAAGATGTTGCAGATGGTGCACTGGTTTAGCGGGTCAGCAGGGAGGGAAGGGCGCTGCAGTTTTCTTTCTGTGTTCATCTTTAGGATCATTCAGTCCCCAGAACTGGTGGAACTAATCTCAGATTACTTGTTTTATTTCCATATCTGGCTCAGCAGGAGGACACCCAGGAAGACAAGCTGGCAGATGGGTTTGGGTGGAAATTTGTGTCACAGCTAGTAGCACTGAAGAGGAAAAAATGTGGCTTTGATTTCCAGATTTTATTTTAAGGGTTTTGCGTTTTGTGAGCATGTGTTTTCCACACAGTCAACACAAAAAACTTTTATTTAGGGTCTCTTGTATCATAAGTCTTTATGAGCTCCAATGAAGATCAGATTTTAGGTGTATGTCAAAGTTCTTTTCTTACTTTGATGTTTATATTAACTTAATTTACTGTCTGTGTCTATTTGAGGATAAACTTGTACTTTTTTTTTTTCTTTTTTTTTCAGATAGACATGAATCTGGTCCAGAGGTGCAGAGATGAGCATGATGTCTGGATGTGTTCAAGGATCACCCTGCCCTCATAAAAGCACTGTGACCCAGTACACCTGGTGAACCACACTCAGAAACACTTGTAGAGATAACCACACCCTAGAATAAAGGGGTTAAAAAAACATATATAAAAAAACAAAACCTTTTCATTCACATATACAAAACTTTTCAATTAATCATTTTGAAACATGAAAATGAGATGAAATTATATAAGGAAGTGGTATGAGTGAAGTGGTGGGGACAGTTATTTTGTATTTAAAGAAAAGAGGGAGTTTATACTGCACAGTCAGATATCATAAAGGGGGGGAGTCTCATCTATATTCAGTGTATTCATACAAAGTGTCCCTGTAAGCTTCCTTTAGCAGAACTAAAAAAAAAAAAAAAAAAAAAAAAAAAGCATGATCAAACTTAGCAAACTTCTTAGCTCCTTGCCGGCTGCATATTTAATTTGTGTGCATGTTGTTTTTACTCTTGCAACCAACTTCCTACACCCAAATTCTGTTGAATTCTGTGGTAAAGAAGCTGCTAGTCATGTTAAGTAGCCAGTTCTAATCTGAACAAACAACTAAAGACAGATCAAATGAACTCACTGTGCACACACATCTTCCTGTTTTTAAGAACAGTTCTGGTGAAAAATTCCAGTTAAGTCATAGTTTTGACCACCAGAAGCCCTGTATCACACCAAGATACTTTATATATTCACAACAAACATGAAAAAAAATGGTGCGACTGATAAATAGTTTGGAGTTGTGTTAAACCCTGCCCTGCATTCTGATGCGTAAATGAAAGTGTATTAGTCGTGACTCGGCCTCCTGGAGTCTCTATTAGCCTTTTGGAGGAGTTGAAAGTGACTGTGCTGTTTAAATCATTATGTTTCTAACATAAGTTGCCTGAATAACATGCCTGATGAAAACAATCAAACCAAAATTTAATACTTTAAATCCTGACTTGACAAGAGCTTCCAGTAACTTCGGCTGATAAGATGTCCTGGTCTTTTTTGTTTGTTTTCCATGTAGGATGTGAGAGGGAAAATTCCCTTCTGTCTGTGTGTGACAGCAGTGTGTGAGGGGAGAGTTTATGCCCAGGAAGAGGAGGGCTGTGACTGGGAATGAAGGCAAGCAAAGCCAGCCAGCACACATATCTTGAATGCCACACAGTCTGAGAGCAGCCCACTCCAACAGCCTTCACTTCGCCCTGGACCAGGGGCTGACGGGGTAGGGGGGATGGTAGGATGAGGGGAGCTAAAGGAAAACATGTGACGGAACGCTCATATTTCTCATTCAAACTTTTAGACATCATGCTTTAGAGAACAAAGTGGTCAATAAAGAAAAAAGAAGAGAGGAAATTAATACAGTTACAATAAATTTAGCAGAAACTATTAAATCTAAGATGTATAAAGTAAAACACGTCTAATACAACATGCAAACGCCACAGAAAGAACCCAGTGGAGATTAAAACTTGGAATTTTCTTGCTATGAGGCAACAGTACTAACCCCCAAACCCCCACACAGCTCCAGCAGTGAGGTCACTCTCTTGGTTATTTCCACTCAGTGTGTTTTCTGTTTTCTGTCTGGAAACAACTCTCGTTATTTCATCATGATGTAAGCAGGCTTCTCTGAGCTTAGGCCCTGGTCAGATACCTTTGAGCTGTATGTAGAGAAATGTCAGCGTTAGGAAAGGACGTTTAGGCATTTTAGGCATTGGGGTAAAGTCTACTGGAAATTCTCAGAAATGTGTGTAGCAAATTAGCTGTAAAATGGAGTATTTGGAAGTTAATGGGCTCTTAACACAAAGTCTTAGACTGCATACATGGTGTCCCTCTATCTTTTTTATATACCATCTTTATTTTTTGTTTTACCAAGTAATGGATATCTTTCATTAGATTTAGTGTTGTGTAATATCTCAGCAGGTGGGGTCAACGTGCGGTATTTGGGGTTTACTTGGAGAAGGTTACACAAGTTGTCCATTTAAGTCCAAAGAGGGCCTATAAATACCCTAAACAATGGCCAGAGTTGTTTTTTATTATATATTTTGATCTAGTGATTTTGAACACAAAAATAGATGTTTTCAAGCACATGAAAAAGTGATTTTGGCCCATGGTCCCCTTTAAAACAGCAAAAAAATGTCAGGATCCTGCAGCTACTGGATACTAAATTAGCCTCTTTTACTAATCTAAACACAGTACAATAGAACTCCTGAGAGAGAGATAACATTTAAAAAATGCAAGCAAATTAAAACACATTTAAAAAGAAATTAACTTTAATTAAATTACAAATAAGCACCTGCATTTCAGGATTTTAGGCATCAGATTGTGGAAAGATTTGTCTTATATGAGAACACCATGAAAGCAGGAAATATGTTTCACTGACAACATATGCAGTTTTTAATGTGTCCATGCTGCCATATCATTAAAAAACGCAGAATATAGCCCCTGCAGGAAAATTCATTGCTTACCCTTCAGTAGAATTGGCTCTGTGCAATGTTGGCTTTGTTGTGACAAGTTGTGCAACCAAGAGGTCGTTACTACATAAAAAATGCGAGTTCTGCTGAAACCAGATTTGAATTGAGATGTTTAAAAGTTGTGATATACTAAGACTTTGTTAAATATTTCTTATTCCAACAGATATTGTTACATGTTCTCTGTAGTAACTGGTGCTTGAAATGTGTTATTAGTTTCATTCATAGTGAGATGATGGCCGAGAACTTGAAATGTCTGAAACCCGTTGTGGCTACTTGACATGCTTTGATTAGTTTTTCATTTTATCTTCCTATAGCTGCATGTTGTCTCAGTTTGCCCTTTGTCTTACAGATAAATTCCCGGCAGCTGGCTCTTTGCACTCTCTTATCGCTGCACAAACAACACAGATGCTGCTCTCAAAGTCACATTCACAGTCAATTTTTCTATCCAAATATTTTTCCTAGAAATTTATCAGCACAGAAGCCTGAGATTCATCGGATTTTTGGTGTCATAGTGACAAAATTCCGTTCAGACTGACTTGTCACTGTGTCTTCAATGCCAACCAAAATAGATTTGTACTGTTGGCCGAACATAAAGAGGGAAACCACCTGCTGTTGGTACGGTTGTGAAAGTGTGACTGCTGGTTTTTTTACATCTGACCAAAGATTTGTCAATCATATTTTGAAAGATGCTCATACAGGTTAAAATATAATTTACTTGATCTGTGGGAGAAATTGTTTCTCTTTAGTGTTCAATGAGACAGTAGGGGGCTGTCCAGCTTCATATATAGATAAGGTTTTCAAAGCTGTATGCTCCCCTGTAAATGGCAAATGACCAGTTCTTGCATAGAGCTTTTGTAGACTTTGTATTATCTATGTTGTGCTATTTTTCCTATCATACAGTGATGAACACATCAGAGGTAACATGGGGTTCTGTATCTTTCCCAAGGACACTAACATGTGGTCTGGGGAGGCCAAGATCAAACCATCAACCTTCCAGTTGGAAGATAACCACTTCTCCTTCTGACTTGTATATTACAGAAACTAGTGCAAGGTCTGGTTCAATATTGTCTTAAACTTGGACAACATATTCCTCTCCAACCATCACCAATCATCTGAGTCTCATTCCACCCTACAGCATTAGCCTTGCAGATTGGTTTGTTGAGTTTACGCCTTGCAACCCTCGGTCTGCAGGAAACAACATAGAGCAGGGATGCATCTAAAAGTTGCAGGCGAGTAGCTCTTAAGGAGTGGACTTGAGCACTCCTGACATAGAGGAAAGCACTGACCGCCACAGGCTCAAACAACATCCTTAGCATCATCTGACAGATGTTGAAAGATCTTAGTCACTTGAGAAAGTAGAGATAGATTTAGCCTTTCTTTTGAAAAATGTGTAATCCCTCATCATCTCCACGGTGATACACAATAACAAACACCCAAGACATTTACTCTCTACATGGAAACAGGGAATATTCACTGTGCTAGTCGTCCTCAGTTCCTTGGTCTTTACCATATTTAGCTGCAGAAGATTGTACTCACACCATGTGACAAAGTTGTGCATGACACAACGACGTCCTGTCATCAGCCTCTGATACATGCATCTACAGCAGAGTCATCTTTTGGCCATTTTATCTGACACATAGGTTACTTTAGACATTTTTTAGTCGGTGTTTGTGTATAAATATCTGCACACCTAATACTTTCTTCATTAACCCCAGCTTTATTTTATCAAATCATCAAATCAAATTTTACTTATAAAACACTTTTCATACATAGGTAGCACAAAGTGCCAAATAACACCAGGATGGAAAAAAAGTTGTGACGTGCGGTTTCGTAACCTCAGGACATTGCAAGACAACGACAGCTCCAGAGAAGAACGAGAAAACAGAAATTTGTTTTTCTCGAGGTGCCAAGAACAAGAAGCCCAAATCCTGAAACTATCCATCAACCTTGTTGAACTGTTTGCTTCAGCAGAAAAGCAGAAATGACAACTGCCATCATGTTAAACTTTCTGGGAAGCAATTCTGCTTTTCTGTTTGTTCACATTAACCACGCCCACGTAAAATTTGTGGCTAATTACACAACAGCTATCAGACATCGCGTGAGAAAAAAAATTCTGGCCAAATGATGTTTCAAGAACAAGTTGCAAAAACTCCTAAACCAGGGTTGCAAATAAAAAAATGGCATTCTCCTTTTCTTGCAGCCCAGCAAGCATTAAAAAAAAAACACAATTTATACTTAAACAGCTTTACTATTTAAACTATATCCCAAGGATCACCAATTTCGGACCTCGCCAGTGTCCTAAAGGTTTTCAATAATACCACCACCTGACTCAAATAATGGGTCGTTAAGAAGCACAGACCTTAACAACAAGCTATTTGATTTGTACCAGGTGTGTTGCAGCATGGACACATTAATAACCTGCAGGACACTGCCTCAAGAGGTCCGGGGTTGATTCCTGTTCTATCCTTCATGCAACACCACTGGACATGGGACGAATGTGTCTATTACACATTTTTCTGTAAGACTCAGGCTGCATGTACTAAATCTATATGGAACTGGTGCTGCGCTCAATATGTCAGTTTTCTATTAATTCATTCTGAGGTTCCCGAACAGAACCAGAACTTTCTTGGTCAAACTAAAGTAAGGCAAATATACGTTGTCTTTAATAAGAATGCAGTTCTTTCTAAATGTGTTACACATAAAGCTGGTATACAGTACAAAGGTTTCATCTGACACTATTGATTCAGGGCTCTTAGTCTCTGTGGGAGTGTCTAATATTACAACATACAGGCTGTGACAGTAAATGTTTGTTTATTCTCTCAGGTCATCCTGCTGAAATCACATCAAAGCTGAAATTTCAAACCCGAATTACCGTACTTGGCTTGCAAATGTGTGCACATTCCTGTCTGTCTGCTTTGTGATCTTATTTCAATACACTGGTGCTGGTAAACACAGACCTATGTACGAAGCTTTCACCTCAGGGGGCCACACTGGGCAGGCAATGAAAGGCCATTCAAAAGTTCTAGTTTGTGATATAAATACAGGCCTACTCTAAAAGTTGTTGACAGTCCTAGAAAAATTGGACTTCTAATTTGTACTAAATTGTGAAAGAAGAGAAATGCAAGGTTAAAGCATTTCAATGGAATCAGAAAGATAATTCGTGATTTGCAGTTTTAAATCCCTTTGATCTGCACTGAATCTTTATTACACACATTTGCTGCTTTTCAAAGACCTTCAAAGAAAGTGTCTGACACACAGTGTAGGAGGAATCGAAGGGATTAATGTTTCCTTTCAGTCGACAAGCTGCCTCTAGCAGACCTGCCACATGTACAGGAAGTGAAACCATGGCAATGAAGCCTTGTGTAATGTCTGACGCCAGTTCTCTTGCAATGTGCATCAGGTTGTCCCCATTAAAATAAATAATGCTCCTGGAAACATCAACAAACCAGCTGTCAGTGTTTATATAACATCATTCACGCCTTATTTCTAAACGATTTTCATCTAACACATCTGCATGGAAGCCTGATTTTGTGGTACTTAACAGGTTTGAGACTAATTATGATCTATAATAGAAAAGTGATTTGGAAATACGACATCTCCAAGTTGCTTTCACTCAAGCAGGAGATGATTTAGGCCCTCACAAACATCTAAACTGTTGCACAAAATCACTTAAAACTGCATATTTTTTATTTCCTGGCACACACCTGACTCCCTTAAGAGGCCTCTTGGATCTCTCAGTGGGTTTTGGCTCGGTGATGTGGATCAGACATGCATTAATACACTCGACTGATCATCCCTTGTTGCTACTGGTAACTGAGAATAAAGACCTCTTCCACAACTTGAGAATAGGCCAGCCTGACTGAGCACAAGTCAGTGCCTGTTTGTGCGTCTGTGCTGGTAAATGTGCGTCACCGTTAATGTTTGGTCAGGTCCAAGGACGAGTTTTTCATAATTTTGCTTCCATAAACAACTACAGGGAATTTAAAATCAAGGATTTGACTGAAGTGGAAACCTTCATTTTTCAAATCAAGGTTTTTTACAAATGAATAAACATTTGGTAGCTGACTAAATAAATGGGAAATCCTAACATGCAGTCCAAAGAATTGTGATGCAGGAGGTCATCTACAGTTTGGTAAACTCCTAAAAAGGAAGGAATGTGAGACCTAGAAGACCACAAAAGATAACTGATATGCATGATTTAAGATTTCAGTAGTATATGTAAATACTAAGGCTTTAATTTAAGATATAAAACACTCATAAGGATTGAAATTATGCTTAGTAAGGTACTAAGGTAGAATTAAGTAGAATCTGACAAGCCACTTGGCCATCTGTGGAGGCAGTCATGACTGAGAACCAGTACAACTCTGTCACTGATTATGCACCAATATTCCAAGCTCTGTGAAAAGTGTTTAAGAGATTAAGCCGTTTCTTATCTCATGTGATGATGTCAATAACTATATTGACTATAGGCATAACAATGTGAGCATTTACACTGCTGAGCAATAATGCTCGGAAGCAGCATGCCCTGAATGCACCAGCTGTAACCCCCTATAATGGATTTTGATTACCTGTTTTACCTACTGCTGCATGTTGTTCAGAGAGATAGAAAAAGAAAATCAGAAGGATGTGGGATCAGATTTCTGGATTAGATTCTACTACTCTATTATAAAGGCTGTGTTTGAGGACAAAGTGTATTAAAACTATTGTATGAGTTTGATATCCTGGCCATCATCAAAGAGAACGTCTGTATAAACTTCAGAGACTCCATCATTGATAAAGACCACTTTGTTGTATGTCACAAGTCATTTGAACCTTTTATTCCTGTAATCTTCAGTTTACTCTCATGTTAGCTGAAGGTTTAATTAGGCTGGGCTTAAAGCCAAAACGGGAGGACTTAAAGGTTTTAGGTTTTTAACTTTGTCTTCAGTAATTATTACCACAAGGGGGCAAATTTTTACCAGACAAGCTGTATGTTTCCAACAATAAGAAAAAAATCTCTTCTTAACCATTTTTCTAGTTGATTCATTATTGGATAAAACAAGCATGTCATATTTTAATCAAACTACCGTTGCTGTGCAAACAGCCCATAATACATCGACCTTTGGATGCAATAAATTTACAGTATACTACCTGATTTTTAGCACAATCACGATAACACGATCCTCGGCCAAGTCGAGTTCATGTTGAGGTGTCCTTGGGCAGGACACCGAACCCCTAGTTGCTCCTGATGGGTCGTTGGGGGCTGCCTTGCATGGCAGCTTCTGTCATCAGTGCGTGAATGTGTGTGTGAATGGGTAAATGCGATGTACAATGTACAGCGCTTTGGATAAAAGCGCTATATAAGTTCGGACCATTTACCATTATCATGCATACTGAACAGACGGTTGAGCACCACATTAATTCACAAAACGGCATCACGTATTCAGCTGAGAACAAGCTACAATATAAGCAACATCCACATAACTAACAAGCTTTTTACTCAGAGGAAAAATGTTTGCTTACCATTAGCTACCACCATTGTTGTAATCCCTGTTCTATTGTAATTCATGTCCCATTTAGTGGTGCAAACTGGCAGTGAGTGAACCCCATTTTGGGTTGGGGGGGAGCCGTTTTTTTTCTTTTGGTTTTTTTTTTTTTTTTTTTTTTGGAAGGGGGGTTGTCAAGGAATATTATGATGCCAACTGATATTATAGCTTTCCCACAGAACATAGGCGTACAAATACATAATAGTTAACAACTCTCATGCAACAGTTGCAATTGTGCCTTGCAAATATTTCTTTACCAGTCTTTTTGCAAAGACCACCTTATCTCACCTTTTCCAAAAGAAGAAAGAGTTTTGCATCTCTGCTTCTAGTGCAACCAAGGCTCCCATCCTTGTCAGCCACGGGCAACAATCCTTCCACTCTCTCTATTGCTGACTGCTCCAGCCAGCAGCAGCCCTTGGCAGCAACCTTAACCGTCATCTGTGCCCCGTCTCCGGCAGGTGTAACAGAAGAGCTGGGTTGTCCAGCGTGATACTCGCTAGCCTCTTCCTCTGTTGTGTTAACATTATTGTCAAACTCATCTCCAGCTTCTTTTGACTTGTCTACTGTATGAGATGTAATGGCTACATCTGGCTGGCCTGGCACTTTCAGCCTTTAAGTACATCGTAACGTTGTTAGGCTACCTTGCTTTCTTTTGGACATTGTGTATAGTTATTAGCAAAGACTGCAAGTGTGTTAGCTGTGAATTTACTCCTTTATTTTGTATTTAACGTAGGCCTACAAGAAGTTTAACTTGCAGCGCAGCCACGTTTCAGTGGTTACAATAATTATAGCATCCACAGTCATACTTTAGGCTACGGTGAATTTGTAAGCAATCACCATACATTTTATTGTCAGTTTTATATAGCACCCCCAAAATTTCATAAATCATGTTTCTAGGGGAACTCGTGCTTCAATAAGGGGAGCTATTGCTCCCCCAGCTCCCCTATGGTTTGCACCCTGCAAACTAGTACTGCAGGAAAATACACCCCACTTAATCAGGTTTCTTATTTAAATAGCTGCACAGTGCAAAAAAAAATAATTTTTTTTTCTACATATCTGAGGTAAAACAGAGCCTGTCAGGTAACATCGGAATAAAATATATTTTCAGTGGCCATTGATTACTAATGCATTAAAATTAGTTGTTATGGTGTAGCCACATGTTACGAATGTCCTATTCAACCTATGCATCTTGTTCCTGAATTTAGTGTTACTTACAAATCATGAAAATCTCATGCTAGATAGCAGAAAATGCAAGATGTCATTAGAAATCATTCCGAGATTAAGATAGGATTAAATTAAATTAAATTTATCCATATTACATATGTGCTAGCCATTTAGGAAGTATGCCCATTATCTTGTAGCCCAAGTTTTGTTATCACTTCCCATGCAAAACTAACCCATGGCCAAAATCTTAACTTATCTGATTGTCATCAAACCCATTAAACTGGAACAATAACTGCAGCTATCATTTCATAAATATCATCATAGACTATGATAATATTTATAAAGAGACACCTACAATAACTATGATTCATTTGACACTTTTATTCCTGCAATGACAGAAATGCATACTTCCATATACAGAACTGATATTTCTGTAACAGACAACCAGTATGTCAGTCAGGCTTCGGGTGTATTCTGTATATGCAATATTTTCTTGAACTTTAAGAGTTAAGGCTGAAAGTCACCACCTCACTCACGTTTTGATTGTGCCATTTCAGATTTATTGTGATATATTAGCAAAATTATCCAAATACTAGCAGACTCTTGATTTTTTTCTTGTTTTGATTTTTAATCTTTGAAGCACTGATTGATGACTGATAGATGGGTTTTTTCTGTGTATGACAGCTTTATGTTACATAGTTGTTTGGACCTGATTAAAATCCAGAAAAACAAGCCAGTATTTTACATTGTTCTTATTAATAGAAACACACCTTTGGAGCTGGAAAACATGATTAACAAGTTCCTCTTCCTGCTTATTAATGGGTGACTGAGTTCAGCACTGAGCCTTTTAAACATACCGGAGAACTTAGTTCATACGCATGAAAAGAGATGGACAGAGTTTGTTGATAATTGCAAAGATAACAACTCACTTTTCCCCTGCAGAGTCATTCATAAAGTGTCCTTAAAAAACAATGTTATGTTCCCCTCCCCTTTTCTCCCATCCTCATCCTCTCCCATCACTTTCCCAACTTGTGATCAGCACATTGCCCTTTCAATGTTGAGGACTAAAAGGAGATTTTAAGCATTTTCTAGTCCTTACATGGGTCATGTGACTGAACTCTTGCCGATACAACCCCCACTAACCAGCAACACCATTAATATTAGCCCTCACATGAGAAAACTCTCACATGAGCCATGATAGGCACCTCAAGCTGCCTTGACCTCTTGTTTGTTTTACACATGGCTCAATTTCTCTTCAAATTCTGTTTGATCAGCTGGTGCGTCTCAGTTTTTTCATGCCTGCCTCTAGATGTTAAATAGTAAAGCCATTTCAAGGAACTTTATCACCTTCTAGGGTTCCTGGTAGGGTTTCAGCTTTTTAAAGACCATTTAACAGGAGAAAATAAAAGTGTGAACCTGTATTTACATTGAAGTGGCAGCTGCCAGAGCAGGTTTAGCAATCCCCTTATAATACTGCTGAGTGCAGTAACTGGAGACATGCTGTAAGGTTTATCCAAATCCATGCATAAGTGACCACAGTGTCATGTTAGCATGACACGCCTGGCTCTAATTTAAGCATGAACTTTGACTTCCAGAACAAAGTTGATGTCTAGTGCAGTTAACACCTTCATATTTTAATTCAAATTATAATGGATTATAAGTATTTAAATAGTAACATATTGCATAATTATTTCATGGCTGTAGTGGGGGAATTTGACTTCAGGGTAACACAGGAGGGTGGAATGAGAGCTGCAGTCTAAACTGACATGAAAGCATTTCTCTCTCGCGTATCAGCAGGTATGCACTTTGATAACTTATGGGTAGATCCAGTGCTGAACCGTTGCAAATTTGTGTTAAGCTAATGTGTTGATAGAACATTCTTTAGCAAAGAAAATTGTTTTGGACGCCTGGAGAATGTGGAAAAACTTGAAACAGAGAACAGAAGATACCAACCACACAGAGGAGAGCTTGAAAAAGATTAGTTCCTTCAAGCATTTCATATTTATTTTGTTAAGGATTGTAGTTTGACAGATGGATTGCACAGCACAAGCTGCCTACATTTTCAGCCTTTTATCTCAGCAGACATCATTAAGCCAAACTGCATCATCTCTTAGGTTTGAACACTCAAAGCATCTTTCAAATGCAATATCGCAATTCTTAACATGCTTTAGATTTCTCATGGTTTTACAAGCTAATTGTTGACAGTAGCAAAATGCAAATACCCTTAGCCTATGTGTTTGGTCATGTTAAGTAAGACCTTGACGTTTGTCAGCTGTCTGTGGGTGAATAAAATTTCTTAACTGTTCATTTTTAGAACGGTGAAGCAGGACATTTTTTGCCATTTAAAGTGGTGTGCATCAGCATTTAATGAAGAATGTAGAGTTACAGAAAAGAGATGGATGATGGAAAAGGTGACAGGGCAGCTCATTTAGTACAGTTTTTTGTCATTTTTGTAATGCAGAAACTCTTTAAAGTTGACATATGTCTTGTCAAATTAACCAAAATATGTTATTTTGCATAATACATGAAGCAAGAATTTTAACTGACATACAACTACGAGCCAGTAGAAACTGAAATTAGCCTGTTGTCTCAAAGTAAACCGAAATGTACTTTCTGAAATCAAAAAACCCACACTGACAGATATTTTTCAGTTTCAGCACAGCAGCTGGACGACGGATTTAACCTTTGCTGTGGTTCCACGTAGGAGACAGGAAACGGTGAATTTTTCACCGCACTCTTTCAGGGTAACTGAGGCACAGTTACGTCAAAGGCTGCTGTGGTTTTACTTCAACCTACCACAATAGACATAAGAGGTTAATTACAATAACAAAAAAGAGCTGAGTTGACAATTTCAGGACAACTTGCTGTGGTTTTTATCAAATCCAAACTGACTGTTGTGAAACATAAAAGACAACCCTCAAGCATTTATCAGTAAAAACAAGTAAAAGCTAATGGACACATGCTGCCTGGAGCTGCTGGTTTAGAATCAGTTACAGTGTTATATCTGAGATCCAGGCACTCCAGGGGCTTTTGTTCAGTAGGTGGGTCTCAGGAATTGTCTCTTTTACACAGGGACACTTCATTGTGATTTAAATAAAGGCCTGAAGGAAAAAGCCACTTCTGCCAAACGAAACTTACTGTCCTATTTTTGTTGGTAAGAAACGCCTGTCTCTAGTTAAACTGCCAGGAAACGCAGATTTATTAGGAGTGTTATGTAATGCATGTGAGCCTCCTTCCCAGAAAAGCAGGGCTGTGCTGTACAGTACAAGCGAGAAAGAAAGTGTAAACACTGTCAGTACGAGTTGAACTTGAAAATATTGAATAGAGAGAGTGTAACCGTGAGACATAACTAGAAAAACTCTCAGTAATTTATTAAAGTTTTGAGTACTGGTCATGTTGAAAACTATAATTTAATGACATGCTGGGTGATTTTACTTTTTTGGGGCTGCAAGGGAGTAGAAGAAATGCTACAGGGAAACCATTATAAAGAAACCAGTTTAAGAAAAAATAAAATTTATACAATATTTCCTTTGACACCTTAGTTATCCTCAGAACTCTGGTAGCTTTCACGCAGAATTCATGCTGGTTGGAGACGAGCCGAAATGGACTTGGAAATGGAAATGGACTTGTACTTATATAGCGCTTTTCCAGTCAACTTGACCGCTCAAAGCGCTTTACACTACTTGTCACATTCACCCATTCACACACACATTCATACCCCGATATCTTTGCAATCGTTACAAAACCAAACAAGTGACCACTGTGGCAAATCAGTTCAGTTGGTTTCCGATCAGTTTAATCATTTCAGGTAAATATTGTGCAATTTCACCCCCACCTCTACTAATGCAAAGTCAGACAAGATGCGATGCAAAAAAATTTTTAATGCAGAAATTAGACTACAAGGAGAGCGGTCAAAAATTTGAAGAAAAACATTTGTACATATAAACTCTACAGCAGGATACACAAATAAATAGTAATATTTATGTGACGGGTCCCCATTACCCCTCAGGGGGAAACAAAACACTGGAATCCACCCACATTTCATTCTGAACAGTGAGTGAAAGATTTGTTGGCAATCTTAAATCCTCTGTAATTATGTTACACCAAAAGCATCAGTGGTACAGACCTTCTGTCATAAAAGCAGAATATGTACTTAACTTTAGTCTATATAGGAACCAGCTTACAAAAAAAGGAGTTGTAACTGAAGCTTTCAATGTTTATTTGTTGTTAAAGCTACACATTAGCTTTCATGTGTATATACACTACGCATGTTTATATAACCGAGTAGAGGAGTTGGATTCAGACACTGATAAGCTGGGGAAAGAGTTCATTAGCAAACATGTCCTCCCAAGCGCTCTCAGAACACAAAGGAGAGGACATGTCACTGAAAGGGGAAGGAGACCCTTCGTATCCAGAGTCGCTGTAGGTGTCCACCAGGCAGGCTTCCTTATCGAGGCTGCCAAGGGCAGGGGAGGAGGCTCCAGAGAAAAAGTCATCCACCTGACTGTTACAGGTGGGGATGACCACTTCCTCTGGTTCGTCTTTGATGCAGACGGTCTCCTCCTCTACTACTACAACCTCGGTAACAGGATAAGCCGCCTCGTCAATCTTCTCATCCATGCCGCTCTCCAAGTCGCTTCCTTGCCCTCTGCCCACATCCTCCATGGGCTTGGTGTAGATGTGGTCAAAGTGAATCAGTTCATTAAGGGTCTCCAACTTAACTGATGAGGCCCCCAGAGGTGCAGGTGTGGCGGCAGGTACTGAGTCGCCCCCTCCGACCAGCAGCACCTGCGCCTCCTGGCACTCTTGTTCACAAGATTTGAGGAACAGCTCTGGGTCAAGGATGTCCAGAATGCCCAGTAGCAAATCAGACTAAAGGCAGGGGGCAGAGAAGGGGATGCAAGATTAGCCTAGTAACCCATGACCCACCTCTAGCATTACAGCAAAGCCTTCTTGGAAACGTGCTTGACAATCTTATGACTTACCTCATTGTCTGTAGAAGCAAGACTATCTGTATCCACTGAGAAGTCTTCAGATTTAGGGACTGCTGGGCCTGCACCTGCTGCGGAGGCACACGTAGCCTGAGTGCTGCGGACTCAGAAGACCCGATCACCAAACCTGCATCGTTCCCGGTGGACATCATAGTCTGAACCTTAAGTTTAAGGAAACAAGTGTGAGTCAAGTTCGCAAAAATTTTTATCTCTGAAATCCAGTCACAGCACTGCCTTGAACGCGTCACAATTCTACCTTTGTTTTAGAGTCGAGGGTGTCTAACCCAAGTCTCTGTCTCAGTTCCTCATTTTCTGTCAGCAGACCATTTGATTTTTCCAGAAGCAGTCTGTTTTCAATAAGCAATTTCTGATTCTGTGGGGGAAAAGTGAACAGTGAAATTAGAAAAAAAAAAACTGCAAAAGAAAAAATCTATAGTGCTTTGATACACGTTAATCAGCTGATCTCTTGGAAAATGCTTTAAGGTTAAATCAGACCAAATATTTGTAAATTGGGGGCCAGACATTTAAATGAGAGGCCATATATAAAAACCTGATGACCTCTATTAATAACATACCTCTAGCTCCAACTCAATGACTTGTTGTTCCAGTTCCCCCATTTTGGCCTTTTTCCGGTCTCTGGCTGTCTGAGCTGCCACTCTGTTCTTGAGTTTCCTGTGGAAGAAATAAAAAGGGAGGGGGAAATAAACGTAATGAACACATAGTTTCCACGATGCTGACTAAGCCCATGAACATTACTTGTGTTCACAATACTGCGCAATCATCGGCCATGTTCCTGCCACGCTGGCATACTTGCATATCAGTGGTCGCTGTGGGAGCAGACCCGGGCCGATCCAGGATCAGTTAAATCGCTGATAGCAGTTTGACAAGCTCGTCCAAAGTACGGTGGTAACAAGATACCGTGAGCAGTTTATCCGCATTACAGGCCCGTTTTGACAGGTTGAATTAGCAACTTAAATTGCTAGGTGATGCAATATCAAAAATGCAAAATCTCTTGACTTAAACCAATTTATCATTGTTCAGTTAAATTGGTCTATACGAGTCTATATCTTTGGGCGTGTCTCCGCAGAAATGCCAGGAACAATGGTCTCATTTGCGCTTTCTAAAAGGAAGTTAAATTTGGAAATGGTATATTCTCGTTACACTAACCTGCGAAGTGCTTTTTCCTCCGGACTCAAGTGTGTGAGCCTCTGTCTTTTTCGTACCGGCGGCCCCGCAGACGTGTTGGAGTCGGAATCCGACGACACCTGGTTGGTCGTAGCCGGTAAAACGACAGAGATGGGCCGGCTGTAGGCCGTCTGTGAGCCGCTTGATAAGCCGGACTGCTTCCCGGATATCAGGAGCACTTTGTGGGCTCCTCCGGTCCCTGCTGCTACCACCACCATGTTAGAATATCCTGTTGGCGCTGTGTGGAAATCAGAAATCACCGGGTATGCGTGATAAATCTAGTAGAAACTTGAAGGCTTCCCTGTTTACCCGATCCCCGTCCCTTCTCAACTGCTTGAAAAGTGGGCTGCAACTGCGATCTTTTCTACAGTCGTGGAGACAGCTCATAGGCTCTCGGGGGCTCTGACGCAGTCCAAATGTGGGCTGTGATTGGTCACATAGCTGATGTAATTTTGCATCTGTTTTTCAGACCGTTTACAAAGACAAGAAAATCACCTTAAGATCACTCTGTTATTCTCATTTAGGTGTTTAAGTTTCACGTCTCTCGTATAAGTTGCATCAGGATTTCATCCTGACTAATTTCACAGATCATCTAAGGACAATTTCTTGTTTCCACAATGTTCCTTTTCCATCATTGTCTGGTTTTTCCATCTGCTTCATCTAGTAAAAAGTAATAGCAGGTGAAGGCCTTTGAAGCTTAGAATATTTTTTTAAGCTAAGAGCATAGATTTAGCTACATAAATACTTACTGTTACTTTAATGTTATCTTCTACTTCTTGGCTGAAACAGTTTCCTCATTCTTTTCTTTTTTTTAAAGGAGGCCAATCAAACAAATACAACTAGCTTAACAACTTTAATGGTTTTCCCTGAAATGTTCATTTCCTTGTTCTTGTAAAGGACTGTCTCACTCAGGAAGTGTGTCAAAATATCAGATAAAGCTGACACCTTTTAAACACATTTATGGTAAATTTATTGTAGGCTTGTGCCATTTTGTAAAATTGATTTTACTTTATGGTGATTACATCTGAGGAAAATACCACAAAAAAACAGAAAAATAACACATTGCTGCAAATCTATGTCACAAGCTCAAGTTTTAACTTGGGTTTTGCTTGTTTTTGTGCAGGCTGAGAAAGGCTTGAAGAGAAATATAACACATATTGCAATGCTTTAAAAACACTACAACTAAACTACAGGATGTGGTGGCAGCTATATCAGAAATTTAGCAGTAACACATTTGCTTAGTTTGATCAACACACACATGGTGAGCTGCTCAGTTTACCACACATTTTGAATGGAGACACTTTAACAAGAATTTTAAATCTATAAGACAATGCAATTTGCAACCTTTAAAACATCTCAGTAAACTGTTTGCATTGTCAACAAACACCCAGTCCTCATTACAAATTAAGATTAACCCATAAGGTGAACAGAGACCGAGTCAGAGACTGTTTGGAATAAACACATTAAGCAAGCTCACAGATAAACTCTTATTTGCTCTCAAACAGGAATTTACATTTTTGCAGCATCTGGCCACAGTTAGTGTTTGCAGCTCGCAGCTGTTTGCTCTGAAAGTTTGTTACACTAGCAAAAGTAACTGCAGCAGCATAAGCAAACAGCAACCTGTTTGTGAAGCTTTACTAGCACTACAGAGTCAACAACTTAGAAAGTGAGAGTTCTGGTTTATGATGGTGTGTGTACAATGCTGAAGAAGGAGAACAGGATTTAAACACAGGATGTGCTTTATTTGAAGTGCAGTAGGTCAGAGCAAATAGGGAAATAGGTGTATTGTGACCTCTCTATTATAAAGTGTTTTCTGTTTCAAGGAAGTGAATATATAAAGGGAATTACTGCCATACACCACCCTCCAATGCGATAAGATGAAACAGTTATTTCGATTTGGAAAGTCAAATGGGGATGTCCCATTATAGACGAGACAAGTGTCATATATGCCATCAGTGAAGTAAGCTGCTATATTTATGTTGTTGTCAAGTTATGTTGAACCTCCAGTGAAACAGAAGTGTGACAGCTTCAGAGATGAGAACATTTCTGCACAGGGATTTTCTTTGTTCTGCCAGTGAATTGTGACTGAAAAGTAGGAATAGATGCAAGGTGTCAGTTCGCAGTTAAAAATAGTCCCGCTGTATGTTTAAAATGCAAATCATGTCCACAGTGTTTCCCCACACCTGATAGCAGAATGACCCAGTGAGCTCACAGCATTGTTTTAGCCTATACAACACAGAGTTGTAAGTACTTAATTAAAATCCTCCTAATACAGGATTTGCTTACATGGGTGTTACAACTCAAGAAGCACAAAGAATTACCTCTCATTGAGTACAGTTTAAGGCAAGGAGATTAAAATACTCTTAAAATGTAAAAGACTCTGCTGCCAAAAGTGTCGCAAAAGTACAAAACATTTGAATAATGCTTGAGGAAGATGTTAAACTTCATGTGCAGAGAAAAAATTGCCCTGACGAGGGCACCTGACATTATTGAAACTTGTTATTCATTGAACACAGCTGCTCCAGACAGCGAATGAAATCCTTCAGTGTTTTATTTTATTTTAACTAAAGAAGCTAAAAGTGTCTTTTTTTATACATTTTTTTACATGACTATAGTTCATGGATAGACTCATTGAAGAGCTAAAGAAAATCAAATCAGCTCATAACAAAGAAAAAATATTTTTCTGTTTTTTTGGTTTGTTTGTTTTTTAACATTGTAAGTCATTTCTGAGTTATGATTTAGTTGTAAATATTCTGTGGGCCGTAAAGTTTAAAATATAACTAATTAAGCCAGAGAAAATAGATGTCCATAAAAGGTTTATTGAATGCATCTGTCTCCTACATAATTTCCACTTGGTCTTGTATTGTTGAAGTAATGATGATGAAAATATCTATTTTAATATTCTACCCACTTAAGCCTTATGTAAAGGTTAAATATTATGTCTCGAAGGCATATGAAGGCTGTACTATCAAAATGAAATTATAACCTTGAAAGTAAAAGAAAAACAAAAACCAATGGATTCTTCGCTTAATAAATGAAAAGTGTAATTAATTGACAAATAAATGTACTCCCCTTCATTTTAACTAGTTGAGCATTTTTACAGCCACAGCCTGACTTATCAGTCATTTTAACCCATGATAACTAATTCTGGTTTTCTGCCAACAAATAACATATTGAACAGTTTACAAGTGATTTCATAACAGCTGAAAGGTGTTAAAGTTCAACAATCACATAATGTCTTATTTAAGCTTAGTGACTGTAATGCTAATTAACAATTATGAGCAACTTAATCCTGAAATATATGAACAAGTAACGAGTTAAAGTGTCATTTTAATTTTTTAACAAGTATCTCACAGGTGCCAGTAAACGTTTAATTCTGTAATTATAAATGTATATGTGTTGAGATTATTAGCATTTATATATTTATATTACCATAATTGAGTCTGTTAAGAACTGAATCGTGACTAAAAAGGGATTAAATAACTCTTATTGCAGTTCAATTCAATTCAGTGCAATTTAATTAAAGTCAATTCAGTTCAATTCAGTTCAATTATATTCAATTCAATTCAATTCAAATAATCTTTATTGTCCAACAACAAAACACCATTTATGAGTGGTGTTTTGTTGTTGGACTGTGCTCGTCATGGATTGCCCAAAACAAATAATTTGTTTGGCCATAAGAATGTCCACATGTGCACTTGGCACCAGGACACTCTAGGCCGCAGTTTGATGATCAACTTTGTAGTCATATCGTCGAACTTGTGACCGCATGTCTTGGACACTCGGATGAAGAGAGGGGCGGAGCTGTCAACTGATCACCACCTGATGGTGAGTTGGCTCAGGTGATGGGGGAGGATGGTGGGCTGAGTGGGCTGTGTTCCGTGCCTCTATTGTTGAGGCGGCCAGCTGTAGCTGTGGCCGCAAAGTCGTCGGTGCCTGTCCAGCAGTGAGGGATGCCGTCAAGCTGAAGAAGAAGTCCTATCGGGCCTTTTTGGCCTGTGGGACTCCAGAGGCAGCCGATGGGTATGGGGATGGGGGGCTGCTGACTTCGACTCGGGACGTTGTGAGGCGGTGGAGGGAATACTTCGAAGACCTTCTCAATCCCACTAACACGTCTTCCGATGAGGCTCTGGATGCTATAGAGCTGTGTTGGCTGACATGGCTCTGCAGCATTGTGTGGACATCGAGAACAGTTTCCCTGGACTGGCAGACTGGGGTGGTGGTCCCACTCTTCAAAAAGGAAGGTGTGCTCCAACTACAGGGGGATCACACTCCTCAGCCTCCCCGGGAAGGTCTATTCAGGGGTGCTGGAAAGGAGGGTTCGTTGGATAGTCGAACCTCAGATTGAGGAGGAGCAGTGTAGTTTTTGTCTCGGTCGTGGAACAGTGGACCAGTGGACCAGCTCTACACCCTCTTCAGGGTCTTGGAGGGTGCATGGGAGTTTGCTCAACCAGTCTACATGTGCTTTGTGGATTTGGAGAAGGCATTCAACTGTGACCCCCTAACACTCCTGTGGTGGGTACTCTGGGAATATGGAGTGCTGGACCCCCTTGTTCGAGTTGTCCGGTCCCTGTACGGCCGGTATCAGAGCTTGGTCCGCATTGCTGGCAGTAAATCTGAATCATTTCCATTGAGGGTTGGACTACGAGAAGGCTGCCCTTTGTCACCGATTCTGTTCATAACTTTTATGGACAGAATTTCTAGGCACAGCCAACGTGTTGAGGGGATCTGATTTGGTGGCCTCAGGATTGGGTCTCTGCTCTTTGCGGATGATGTGGTTCTGTTGGCTTCATCGGACTATGATCTTCAGCTCTCACTGGAGTGATTTACAGCCAAGAGTGAAGCGACCAGGGTGGCCGTGCTCTCCCTTAGGGATAGGGTGAGAAGCTGTGATCCGGGAGGGGCTCAGAGTAGAGTTGCTGCTCCTCCGCATCGAGAGGAGCCAGATGAGGTGGCTCGGGCATCTGGTCATGATGCCTCTTGGACGCCTCCCTGGTGAGGTGTTCCAGGCACGTCCCACCGGAAAGAGGCCCCGGGTAAGACCCAGGACACGCTGGACGGACTACCTCTCCCGGCTGGCCTGGGAATAGGGCCTGGGGATTCCCCACGGCCCGACTCAGGATAAGCGGCAGATAATGGATGGATGTAGGGGCGGGGTTAAGGGGTGGCTACTTGGGCTCAAGCCCAGGAGGTTTTGCGAAGAGCCCCGAATCTGAATAAAAAATAAAAAAAAACTCTCTGCTGTAACGTGCAGTACCAGAGTCCAACAGAGAGGCTGCAGCTGCTGAAAGTAGCCTTCATACAGCCTGCATGAACCTCTTCTTGTTTACTGTATCTGCCTCAGCCCCTCGGACAGGAGGACTGATGCAGACTTATAGACATCATAGACATCAGAAAGTTTTTTAAACAAAAAGTGCTGCGGCAGCACAATGAAAACACAGGCTGTGATGGCACAACTGATGATTCAGGAATCTTATTCGAAAAGTGTTTGAAGTTACTCTGCTGGTTTGTTAAACATTAGCTTATTATCAGTAAAGTCATTTTAGAAAAAAGAAAGTGAAGATACACAGACGGGGTTCCATTGGTAGAATCCAAGCAAGCTTGGATAATTATAATGATAAAAATAAAGTCAATAACTGAGAGGCTAATGATCTCTGGATGACAATTGAAAAAGAGTAAAGTAGTACTATGGCTACTAACACAGCTAGTTATATATATGTATAATGTGCGTGTGTGTATGTTTTCAAATGTATTCATATACTCCCATTAAAGAAAGAAAAAACAGCCGTCACAAGTTTAAATTGACAAAAAGTAATCACAATTAAAAATTTTATGAAAATCAGTGAATATTTTTAAAAACAAGCACACAAGCATCATGGGACCTGTAAGCTAATGTTTTGTTGAATCAGCCATCCAGCCTTTTATTGCCTCAACACAGTTGAGGGGTATAGTGAGATTACATGCTTTAGCTTTCTTAAATGTAAAAATAGGAACTGTGTGTCATCTACATGGAAGTGATATGTGAAATTAAAATTGTGTATAATATGTCCCAAAGATAATATATACAGGGTAACTAGTGTTGGTCCCAGCACTGACCCTTGTGGAACACCTTAAGTCAGAAATGGTATTATAAAAGGCAAAGAAAAAAAACTATTAAAAAAATGAATAGATATTTAAAATAAAATGAAAAAAATTCGAAGAATGCATACAGATGCAAACACACATCAACCACACAAGCACATAAACAATATTCCAGTGTCCTCAGTGATCATTTAAATAGTACTGTAACTTAATAAGAGCTTTGCTGCTACTGTGAAATGAAACCCTCACAAGTGTAAAACTATTGTTCATTAAGCTTAAACATTTAATAAGGGGATATTTTCGGCTACTTATAAATGATGCTGATGTTTATCTTATAGCTGCTGATAGAATCAGAGTTGACTCCTTGGCTGGCTGCCTTTAATAAAAAAAAGGTGTCTTTTAATGTGAACCTTTTGGTTTCAATAAAACTATAACACAATTGAGAAATAAAATTCCAAGTGTTAACACACTAAACTACCTAAACAAATGGTTCTGGCAGCCTTAAATAATCGGTTACACAACCTTGATTCTACTAATCTTTCTTAGAGGGACTGTGTGCACAGACAATCGTGTGCATAGTCTGCTTTATCCTCTGGGTACGGCTCAACCAGTGCTTAAACTCATACACGCATCAAAATGTAAACAGGGATACACCCACAAATTCAGAAGTGGGGATCCTCCCTGGGCTCAACACTGTTATTACAATGGGTGGATCCTCAAAACCACAATTTAAAAATGAGAGAATCCCAAAGTGTTTAAAGTCCTTTTTATTTCTTCCAGATAAAGACTGTGATGTAATACAGAATCAACACATGTGATTTAAACTGCTCCCAGTGGTTTCCAAACCTATAAGCATTATAAAACATCACACATTTACTCACTGCCTTTTTTATTGGGTGTGCAATGTTCTGCTAAAAAATTTAATAAAAACTTAACTGAAAATATGATGTTAAGGTGTCTAAATATATCTAAAATGAGGCAATAAACATAACAAATTAGCACTTGATTAAATAATTGATTAACAAATCCTAATTTTGCTGTAATTCAATTGCATATTTTAAAATGTTCTGCTGTTTATTCATGTAAATATAACACAGCATAATCCACTTGCACAAAATCCTTATTATCACCCTGAAGGACTTCCTTTTGTTTTCAGCTAATCGATAGTTCTTCCCAGTGAAAATTAATTTTAAAATGTCTTTAGGTCATCTAACATTTTGTTGCGTTGAGTTTAAAGACATAAAGAAAGGTACATATTGGGATTACGTGACCTCTTAAAACATCAGTTATATCTCGCATTACCTGCTCTTCACTGTAATCCAAAGTATAAACAGCATTTGTAGATAAATGGATAGGCTGCACTGAACTTAGATGGTTAGTTGTTTTTGCAGGAAAGGACGAGTTTCTACAGTGAAGGTTTGGCGTGCAGGGTAAATAGTAACTCCCGTGTGTGCTCGTTGGGGTGGGCTCTGGTGTAAACAGTGGTATTGTGGGGTAAAGCTGGGCTGGACAATTGGGGTGAGTGGGGTCACACCCTGGGACAGCAGCCAGCTGCAGGGGGCGGGTGGTGTTGGCATGTTTGCATATACCTCCTTCCTACTGATGCCATTTCTTACCCACAGTCCACTGTGTTGTTTGTGAGGCCTGGAGGCTTCCCACACCCTCCACCTCTGTCCCTTGCGCCTGTCTTCTTCTTCTCTGGCTTTTTTCGCTTCTATCTGCTGCTACTCTTTTATTAATTTCTCTCTTGCCATTTTAGCTCAACTTATCACTTACACTTTTCATTCCAGTGTTCTGTAGGTGTGAACACCTTTGCAACCCTATCAAAGCTACAGTGTTGGCACAAGGCAGTGTTAGTACAGCTGAAGCATGATGCTGCACTCATCCAACTCATCCAGCAACACATTAAACTTTTTGATATATCTGCCAACAGTTGGCTTCATATCTCAGCATGTGTAAGTGCACATACACGTGTGCCAAGCAAATGTGCAGATAGAGTGACCACCACTTTGCATTCACAAGTGAAAAGTACAAAGGAGACACTAAGAGATTTCTTTGTTTTTAGATCACACAAACCGTCTTTTTGATGCATTACAAAGATCTTGCACTAAATTACATTTCCGAAAAGAAATCCAACCAGGAAAACAATGCTTGTTGTCCTTCGCCTTCATAATTGTCTTGGAGTCTCTGCAAGCATTCTGTCCACCCAGATAAGCCAGGCTTTGTTGATACAGGGCTGACATCGCAGTCTTTTTGTTTGATGGGCCACATTTACACTGCTCTCACCATACTGACAGACTAATGACAACAACCCTGTTTGCAACAACACTGTATGTTCTGATACAGAGAGAGACAATTGCCGTTTTTCAGCCATCAGATACGGCTGTCTAACAAATTACCTAAATTAGCACGAGAAACTGATGCATGGGTCTATCTTACACCTAGATTGTTCTAAAATGTGTCTTGCCTCATTTGCCAGCTTTGCTAATTTGTCTCCACAAACAGGCATAATGACGAGTGAGAAAAATTTGTCGTGCCAGATGAACAATTCTATGTGTGCATCTAACATTGATGATGATGGTAACATTGATCTAGAGCTTCAGTATGATGCAAAGCTGTGTTGTTGCAACACAGGGGCAAGACGGATTCCCAGAAATGATGAAATCTACTTTAATCTTCCATTAGTCAGAACCTGCGTCTTTTGACATAATTTCTCTTCCTCTTGTAACTGCAAACATGTGCATTGATAAGAAGAATGTTGTGAAGCAAAATATTACTATTTACCTGACTTGTCTCATTCATGCTCTTGTCTGTTCTGCCCAAGCAGAAGTCATGTGTCCTACTGCCACCTGCTGTACACATGATCACATTAAATCCCTTTTTGAGTTCTTTTTCAGTCGATAGCTGAGATCAGTGAAAACTTTCTATTTAATTTGATCTTTTTTTAATTAGGGCATATAATAGTTTTTTGTACATGAATTAAACATAACAACTGCTTTGCTCACTTGTGGAGTTGAGAAATCTTACAGCTCATATATGACTCATGGTAGAAAGCTGAACAATATCCCTCCTGCTCTTACCTCAGACACCGTTTTATCCAGACAAATCACACTTATTTACCTAATGTTATAGATAATATAATAATCAGATCATTTGATTCCAGCCCAGTGCACCCTTCTCCAGAGATTTTCCCTAAAACTGACAAAACTGCTCCATACCCATCACACATATTTATTTCTTTTCAAAGGAATCAGTTAAAAGATTCATTTTTATAACCCACCTCATCTCGAGCAGGTACTTCTGGCCATCAGTCCCCCTCAGTGACAAAGATAAAAAAATAAAATGGCTAATAGTGCAGCTAACAGTTACAGCCTGAAATTATCAGTCTCAACTCTACAGTTATACACTCATCTGCTACTTTATTAGGTCCACCTGTTCCACACAAATAGTTAAACAGACAATCACATGGCAGCAAGTCAGTACATTTAGCTGAAGTTCAAACCGAGCATCAGAAAGAGGATTTAAGCAACTTTTATTGTGATTGCTGGTGCCAGACAGGCTGGTCTGAGTATTATTGAGATCTACTAGGATTTTCACAACCATCTGTAGCGTTTACAGAGAATGGTCTGAAAAAGAGAAAATATCCATTGGGCAACAGTTGTCTGGACCAAAATGCCTTGTTGATGTTAAAGGAAACTTGGCAAGTTTAAGACAAAAGAAAAGCAACAATAACCCAAATGGTTAGAAACAAGGTATACAGCTTTGAAGAAGATGGGTTACAGCCGAAGAAAACTACTCCTTTCAGTTAAGAACAGGAAACTGAGGCTACAATTTACGAAGGCTCACCAAAGATGGATGATAAAAAATTGGAAAAATGTTGTCTGATAAGTCTTCATTTCAAATTGGGTGTAAACAACACGAAAGCATGGATCCAGCCTGCCTTGTATCAACAGCTCAGACTAGTGGTGTAATGGTTTGGAGCAAATTCTCTTGGCACACTTAGTACCAGCTGAGCATCATTTAAACCTCACAGCCTACCTGAGTATTCTTGCGGATCGTGTCCATGTTTTATGACCACGGTGTGCCCTGGAATTTGAAGATGCTTCTGTTGCTTAAAATAATGAAGAAAGAAAGAAAGAAACAGCTTTTTATCTGTGTACCTTTTTATAAAAATGTACCATTAAAGCAAATGAGAAATTTGGGAGCTGGGGATGATTCGATGACTCATCTAATTAATGGAAAATGTTCCTCTGTTTGCCTTTTCTGTGTGTCAAACCAATCTCATCTGTACAAATCAGCTTTTTCATAGGATTTTATTTTTTTTTACATAATCTTTAGCAACAAGGCTTTGTTTTTTTGTTTTTTTGTTGGGGGGGTGGACTTTCTAGAATGGAATGTGAAGTATTTCGGTACAAAAAGAAAAAAAAACATGAATTAATCAAAGTCCCCATGCAAATTCTCCAAAAGCCCCTTCTGGTGCACCATGGTAACACAGTAACATCCCTTAATCTTTCTGCACTTTCAAATGTTGTAGCTAAAATAATCAAAGCTGCTTTGGTTTTGGCAAATACAAAGTAAAGACTTTCTGAAATACGGCCAAAGCTCAAAGCTGTTGAGATTTTTTGTTAACTGTTCTTTTAAAGGCCAAAGAGAGAACTTTAAACACAACTATTTCTATCAAAACATTCATAAACAAAAGACAGACTTTAGAGGTTTGACCTACATGTGAGTTGAAAGTCTTAAATCATAACGATTTACCTGATGAACAGAGAAAGATCTCATTTTGAAGAAAAATTGATTTTATGTGTACTGGACGCTGGTTTATCTGGAGTCCTTTTGATGTCTTCTTTAATGTGATCTTGCATGTGTGTGTCAGTCCACGAGCATGTGAATGCGTGCACTCATTGCCATAACATCCGTAGAAATCAAAATAAGTCTCACAAACATGAAAGCAGCCCAAAATAGAGGATGATCTGTTTTCAGTCACATTGAACCACATTTCTCCTCGACCAGTTCTCCAAGCCATCCCTCACTCCGACCGCCAGCTTTCCCTCTCTACTACCACCCAACCACTGGGTGGCACATGTGGCAAAGTGTTGTACTATGTCAGCATGTCCTCTCACGCAAGATTCCTTCTTAAAACCAACATGAGTGATGTGCTAAACGGCTTTTCATTTGTGGATTTTGGATGTTTGGGATGTGGATCTCTGTGGCATTGTTTATTTGCTCAGAACGATGATCTGTGCTTGTAGTAACAAGTAATTAGGAAGCAAGAAATATTGGGGAATGACAGTGAGGTGAGAGCTGGATAGAGATAAAGTGACTGAAAGTTGTTTATCTGTTATCTGCTGTTTTGCAGTTACATTTAGAGGCAACATTTTGGCTGTCTGTTCCACCAAATGTTTCAGTTCGGTCACTATAGTATTTTTTTAACCTGTATTTCGATATATATTTTAACCAGACTAGTCCATAAATAATTTACTTGAGGTGGACATGATGTAACTATAATTTCTCAAAGCAACCAGTTGCAGAGCTTAAAAAGAGATATTAAAGAGTTAATCCTCAGCTGAAGCCAGTTTAATGTGATCCTAGTTCAAAGATTTCCTGAGATTTTCCTTTCTGATCATGTTGATTTATAACAACATTTCCTGAGAGCACTGTTAATAAAGTATTTTAACTATTGGAAAATTAAGTGGTACAAAGAACTAGAGGAACATATGTGTAATTACATTAATCTGCAACAAGTAATATGACTGGGTATAAAAAGAGCACCTTAAAGAGGCTAAGTCTCTTAGAAGTAAAGAAGGACAGAGGATCTCTTATCTACTTTATTAAATACTATTAAAAGATTCAGAGAATGTGAAGACATCTCTGTGTGCAAGTGACTTGGCACAAAATTAATATTGTTTTCTCTTGGGTTTTTGTGTGGCACTACATTAGAACAGGCAAAATTCTGTCATGGACATCATAGCATGGGCTCAGGGACACACTAAGAAATCATTGTCTGTGAGCACACTTCACAATATCTTTAACAAATTCAGGTTAAAGCTCTATCATGCAAAGAAGCCATTTGCAAACATGTTCTAGAAACATTTCTTTGAGTCAAAGCTCATTTAAAATGACAAAAATTCTTTTGGAAATCACCTTGTGCCCACCAAATTTAAGAGGAGAGGGACCATCTTACTAGTCATTTAGTTTAAGTTCAAAAGCCTGCACTTCTTATTTTATGGGCTGCGTTAGTACCTATGGAACTGCAACTGGAAAGGCACCATCGATGCTAACATATGTGTACAGGTTTTAGAGTAACATATGTTCCCATCCAGATCTCAATCCAATAGAGCAGCTTTGGGATGTGGTGGAACAGGAGATTCTCATCATGGATGTGCAGCCGACAAATCTACAGCACATGTGTGATGCTATCATGTCAATATGGAGCAAAATCTCTGAGGAATGTTTCCACCACCTTGTTGAATCTATGCCACCAAAATTAGGTTTTGACGGTAAATGTGCGTCCAACACAGTACTAACAAGGTGTGCTTATTGTCAAGTGAGTATATATGGGTGAAGATCTGCATAGCTATCCATGTCCTGATGACAAAGCATACAGTTTGGGCACATGTATCCATTCATTTAGATTGAGTAGATGAGTCCAAACTTTGGACAGGTGCTCTCATGGCTGAGCCCCTGACAATTCTGGCCTAATTAAAACCCTGATTATTTACTTATGCTTAAATTTTTATTTTAAATTAGGAGCTGACATAAATATTACTTCTGCATTGCTTTAAAAACCACCTTAGTGAAGTGAGTGTATTCATGTGTGTGTTTGTGTGTGAAAGAGTTCAGATTCCATCAATCCATCCCGTCCTTTGAGAACAAGTTTACGCATGTTTCAAGTATATCAACATTATATCCCCCTTCACGTCTCAGAACAGATTATGAGTGTTGGGGCTGACTACAATGACTTTGAATTCTCCAAAGCCCCTAACCCCTGGAAACATACCTGTTCTTGCAAGTCTCAAATGTACAGGTGCCTCATTTCAAAAAGACTTCAGCCCTCTTCTCTTTTCCTCATTCCATCTCCTCCCTCATTTTCTACCCCCCAGCTTACGATTGCAATTGCAACTTTATCCCACAGCTGAACCACAAGCCTACTGAAATACCTTCTCTAATCTAGTCTGCACTTCAAAGTCAACTTTCACCCTCCAGCCAGATCCGAGGGGCTGTCCCACCAGGAAAAGACCCAGACTCTGAATAGTCAAGACTTCAAAGTCTGTGACATTTAGTTATGAGCTGTTTGAAAATCAGAAAACCCCTCTAAAAAGTAGACAAAAGATTTGGTCTAAAAAGTGTATATATGAGAAGTCTCTCTCTCTCTCTCTCTCTCTCTCTCTCTATATATATATATATATATATATATATATATATATACATACTGCTCCAAAAAATAAAAGGAACACTAAGATAACACATTCCAGATCTGAATGAATGAACTATTCTTATTAAACACTTTGTTCTTTACTTAGTTGAATGTGCTGAGAACAAAATCACACAAAAATTATCAATGGAAATGAAATTTATTAATCCATGGACATCTGGATTTGGAGTCACACTCAAAATTAAAGAGGAAAAACACACTACAGGCTGATCCAACTTTGATGTAATATCTATAAAAGATGTCAAAATGAGGCTCAGTAGTGTGTGCGGCCTCCACGTGCCTGTATGTCCTCCCTACAACGCCTGGGCATGCTCCTGATGAGGTGGCGGATGGTCTCCTGAGGGATCTCCTCCCAGACCTGGACT
>JBAMHW010000012.1:10657914-10690861 GCA_037177495.1 Rhadinocentrus ornatus
AGAGAGAGAGAGAGAGAGAGAGAGAGAGAGAGAGAGAGAGAGAGAGAGAGAGAGAGAGAGAGAGAGAGAGAGAAATCACGTGTTTAGAGATCAAAGGAGATCCGCTTTGTAGAGGAGGAGGAGGAGGGTGAGAAAGAAAGAGGGATCGAGGGAGGGAGAAAGCAAGGCTGCGTTTGAGGCAATGTAATTGACAAGGCTCGCAGTGGTGAAATAAACACGCTTCAGCCCAGGCTCAGCTTTTATTGCACAATTCTGACTCCTCTTAGGCATCGCCCGCAGCGCGCGCACAGACCTGATTTTAATTACCTTCATCCGATTAATTAATCCATGTGAAATTATGTCCCGATCGGCGCTGATCCAGCCGGCAAGATGATGATTTTATCAAGGAGAGGCTCAGATCGTGTGCCCGACTCGGTGGTCCTGGTGATCTTGCTGGTCGCCGCTTCTCTCGGTGCCGTTTTCGCCAAGGATACAGCCTTTGTGGAAGTGGTGCTGTTCGAGTCCAGTCCCAATGGAGATTATACTACTTACACGACTGGTTTGCAAGGACGGTTCTCTAAAGCTGGAGCCACTATCAGTGCGGAGGGGGAGATCGTTCAAGTACGTGTAAAGTGTTTTTTTCCTTCTTATTTATTTATTTTTTTTACCGGGAAGAGACGGGCAGCAGACCCGAGCGGTACTCGGGGGTGTAATTTTACCAAGCTGCCCTCTTTAAAACTTTCTATAGGGGGGGTTGACAAGAGTTGGACATGCTGTCTGTCTGTGTGCGTGCTTGTATGTGTGCGCGCGCGTGCAGGCAGCGTGTGAGGATGGTACTAAGCTTGCAAGCATATGCGGTCACAAGATGGCTCCTATCTTGTGGAATTCATTCAGAGAAAACATGCTCTTGCAAGTTATTTTGTTGATGTCTGAAGTTTACTTTGTGCGCACTTTTCTGTTAATTGCCCCTCAACTAGAAATACGCTCTTTCAGGAACTGTTTCCCCAAATGATAACAAATAATCCACTGCGTCCTTTAAAAGGAAAAAAAAGTTATTAAACTTTTTACCGAGCAGGGTTTACGCTTTACGCAAGGCTGCTATGCGTTTGGACTTTTAAAAATAAGTTTCATTGTCAGTTTGAGACCGTTTATGAACCCAAATGTTAGTAGTTTTTGGCAGGTCTCCGCTGCTGGTCCTCCCGTCTGAGTTCAGTCATCTGATTTAGAAATGTTGTGCTTTTACTTTTGAAACTTGGATTTTAAAACTTGGATTTTAAATTGAACGACGGGGGTGGTGGTGTCTAATCTTTCCAATTTACATCTTTTATCTCCTGCACACCCCTCTTAATCATGACAAGTGCGCTTGGATAAGCCATCCCAGCCTTAACCGAGTGGAAGAAGTCCCAAAAATATTCCGTTTTTGTTTCAGTGCAAAGTGTTTATTTGAAGTTTAATAGGCTAATTCTATTCTAATCTGCTTGTCTTCTGATCGTATTACAGCGAAATTCTTCGGTTTCTTATCATGTGCCAATACTTTAATGATGCATTTCCTGACCTTTAAACATGTCCTGCCAAGGATCCTGGGAAGCAAAGCTCTTTATTAAATTCTTTTTTTGCATGATTTGAAGCCACTTGAATATAATTCTACTTTTGTATGGCGTGCATCTACTCCTTTTGAAGATTGATCTATTTATCTGGAGTTATCTGTAAAACCCCAAAGTGCATCTAATGCTCTATAATTAAATTAATTTAGGCTAACTTTACGACTGATTGACCAGCAAATATATAGCCATGTGACTGCTTAGAACCGTCACTATAGGTTTATTTTCTTGTAAAGTTAAATATTAGATTATCCGGAGATAAAATCTGAACTTTTAACTAGATGAGGTTGTGTTTTTACTTGTTGCATGAAAACCAGATGAAGGATTTTTAGTGAAGTTGACAATGATGCATCCAGTGTGCTGCAAACAAGAAGCCTCGGTTGTTTTGTTGCATGCATTGGTTGGTTTGAGGCCGTTACCTCATTTGCACATTTCTTTTTCCCTTAAGATGGACTAATGCTTAAAGCAACCAGCACCTCCTCCCTGCAACAACACATGCAGCTGCACTGCAGCATCTTCAGAGTGCAAGTCTGCAGCTTTTTGTTTTCTTTAAAATGACAACTCTGATGTGAAAGAAAGATGGTATGTGGGGATCAAAGGTAGGGATACTCAAAAATGAGCCCTGTTTATACACAGAGATGGTCATTTGGCGCCACTCGCTTAACCGCATTGCAATGTCGGACCTCAGCTTTACATCAAAAACCACATCTATTTAGGTTTGCTTTCTTTACAAACATAGCTTCTGACCACTCAGAGACAGCTTATATTTTGTCAGGCTATAATGAGGGGCAGCTTGTCCAGCACAGCGCACTGTCTTGAGTTTCTTATTGCTCTTACGTTCAACCAAAGATTTATGTAAGTTGAAACTGACAATGGATGACAACCATACAACCTGAAGAGTGTAATTTTAAACTGGTATCAGATTCCCAGCGTGCACAGTTGATACCATATATACAACACTGAAGGAGCATTGTAGGAAATTCCTGTGGTATTTTGTGCTGAAATTAGGTTGAACACAAATATTTAGGTTTGTGTGTATTTGGATGTTGGCAGTGATTGTTCCACTTGTCTTCATTTTCTTTCAAAGTTTGTATGTTCGGTGAGTTGGGAGCATGAGGTTTATGGAGTACTCCAGACCACTCTTCTGCTGTTTAATCAGAGCCCTGAGGGGGTTTGCATTGCTGCGTGTGTGCATGTGTGTGTAATAGTGGCCAGACCTCAGCAGGTATGGGTTCAAGTACAGGGGAAAAGGGGGGCCTTGGCACCGTTCCTGAGCAAAGACCCAACCACAACCACTGCTCCTGTGTCTCCCAACTGGCCTTTTTACTAATTCCCTAAAGTTAACACTGCCTCAACGCTGCCTGAAGTGTGAAAAGTGGCACACGCTGCCAGGGCCAAAAATAATAAATTAAGTTAATTTGCCTCTTGCTCTGTTCTAAGAGGGGAGGGAGCATGATGACAAAGATCTGGCCTAAGTGCCCCGATTGCTACTGCTCAACTTTTTCATCTCCTTAAAATCATTCTTAAATATTTAAATTTAAATTTTAAAGATTTAAATTTCTTCTGTTTAGAGCTGTAGATGAAAGAATACCAAAGTGTCTCTGGTTGCAGGATGCACACTCAGAGATGTGTTTTTGGTATTCACCTCATGATTGACAGCATTTGCATAGTATATTCCGGTTTAGATCCAATGGGCAACACCATCTGGTGGTCATCATTTCTTTTATTGACTCCAAATCATCTTTCCTGTAGCGAGATGAGCTTCGATGCTCTGCACGAGTTCACATCTGCCTCTGATTTCCAGCAGGCCAGTGCTGTCAGCATGTGAGTGAGGAGCTGAGGCAGGGACGTGGCAGGGGCATGGAGAGCACCAGATGGATCTCATAGTGTCGCCGGCCAGAAGCAGAGGGAATAATGTGGCTTTTGCCTACTTCCTCTCAGAGGGGACACAAAGCATCTCCTGGGTCCAGCGTAAAAAAAAAAAAAAAATAGCATAAGTTTTCTCTGCGACTCTGTATCTGTAGTCTGCATCTCCACATGAAACGCTGGAAGACTTTGTGCTATGGTTCTTGAAGGGTGGCAGTGGTTTTCCGACTGGATGTGCAGGGAGGGGGGTGTTTGTTTTCAGCTAAGACAACGATGCGCCTAAATACTGGAGCTCCTACCTTGCAGTTGGCAGGAGTTGTGTCGCACTGCATTTAGACTATAATGAGAGCTTCAGTGGTTTAAGGCATCCAGCGCGCTTTCTCACCACAGCATGGAAACCCCAAGAGGCCATAATGGGCCGGTCCCAGACGGTAGGTGCCAGGGAACCGGGGGCCACTCCCAGCGCCAAAGCAACAGTAGCAGTACACAAACGCTGGTTTAAAAAGGTTAAAAGCGCTGCTCCCTACTTTTTTCCATTTATTGGCTTGGCGGTCGCAGCTGTATTTTAAGTGCTATCGTCTCTTAACCGCCACCCTGCTTTACTTTCATGTCTTGGCCAAAGTAATTTGAGGCTGTGTTTCTCCTCTTTTTGGAATAGAACAGACTAAACAGTTTTGTTTTTCAGTTTTTTTTTTGTCTTGCTTAACACCTCCTCTTGCACACAGACTCACCTCCCACCTTCACTCTGGTGTTTTAGATGCAGCCAGGCTTTGTCACACTTTCTTAACTGCATTGGAATAACTGCAAGTGATGCTCGCAACCAATCAGCATGCACTAATGTCCTGGTGATGGTCAGATAAACTGCTCAGTGTTTCCACCTTCTGATTAGCTGAAGTTGTGAGAAATATCTATGGAATAGTCAACTTGCACCAAGTTGACCGTTGATTTAATGTCTCAAATGTTTATATCTAAACTGATTTTCAGTCTGACTTATGCAATTTGTTTGATCAGTGAAACAAATGCATGTTTGAATCCCTCAATGAAGTAATTACATCAGTAGAGAGGAAGCAAGACTTCCTTTCAAAAGGCTATTCCTGCGCATTGCATGCATCTGAGGTTATAGTTTGTGCATCGTAACACAAAACTTCTCATTATTTCAAGTTATTTAGATGATAAAGGCATTAAATACAATTTAAAACATTTTTATTTTCGTTCACACTTCACATTAAGATCAAAATAAGAAGGAAGGGTGCAGGGACTTTTGCCTTGAGACCACAAGAGGCAGGACGCGGTGCAAAATGTACAGTTAAGAAATTCAATTCAGCTTTATTTGTGTGACGCCAATTCACAACAACGTCATCTCAGGGCACTATACGGACAAACAAAGTCGAGCCAATTCATTGTGATTCAACTAGATTTCTTAAAAGCCACTTCTTAAAAAAACAACAACAAAAAAACAATAGCCTAGCTAAGGAAACCAACAGATTGCATCACCCCATCCGGAGCGTGCACAGGGTGCGGATGTGCTTAGTCTGTCTTATGGGAAACAAATTCTACATGTATTTAAATGCATCCACATCAGCGCGATGTTGCACTGCAGGCCATTGGGGCTATTAGCCTACTGAACAACACTTGCATGTATCTCAGCATCAAGGACCTCTAAGCTGCCCAATGTGCCTGTGTGAGTTTATTCATCCAATTAGATGTCATTCTAGAAAATCGCAGTTATTGATGTGAATGAACACACCAATCACACTGGTATTGTTTGGTCTGCTTTAAACGAGCCCTGGCTCGCTCCCATGGTTAGTACATTTTATTTGGAGCAGTGTGAACGTGCATCCAGACGCTGGTTCGGACCAAAGAGTGCTTGCAGTGTGAAAGCAAATGGACCATCCTGGGAACCAAAGAAAGGCAGTGGCCTAAATTAGTTTTGAAAGCTGTATTAGGCTTGAACACCAAAGGAAAAACAAAAAGACTAACTGCTGTCTACCTGTGCCCAAAGAGCCGTTTTCGGGAATGAGCCGGATTTTCTTCATTTCTTTTTGGTTATTGGTCATTTCAGGGAATATTACCCCCTTGTAATCGGCTGTTTTCAAATGCGTGACATTGTCCGGGTGGTTTGGTGCTTAAGATTGCAGTGTGAAAGCAAACCAAACCAAAGGAATGTGGGAAATGTTTTAAGACTTCCCTGCCCAATTGAACCAAGTCCTCTGGGCTATCCTGGAGGGAATGCACATTGTCCACAGACTACTACTCATCCTATGTGGAGCATTTTGCTGTGGGTCCCCCACATACACCACTCGCATATCTTTACGTGTCTTAATCTGGCTGGAAAGCTGCTAGAAATGTTGGGTTTGAGTGTGTTTAACTGGCAGTGATTTATAAAAGCTGTGCATTTGGAAGCAGGAACTAGCTAAGTCATTTTTAAAAGGTAATTGTAAACTTCTGACACAACCTCACCAAGGGCCTATAAAATCCTGCAGATATATACAGATCTATGATAGTTTTGGATCTTCACTCCAAATAAGGATTGCTCCCATTAAATATTAATGTGCACGTCAAACTGAAAACACCAAACTTACTGTTGAATTTTCTAGCATTTTTCCAGACTTCTATTGTTTTCCCAACCCTACTTTCTTCCTCTGACTCCCCTGCTTTTTCTTCTCGTATACCTGCCTCTTCCTAAGCCTCACACTCCCACTCAGTGTAAAACTTGAACAGGTGTGTGTTGGTGCTGGTGGCCCCAGTAGCTATACTAGTTTCCAGTGGGCTGAATGTCTGAGCAGGTCTTTGATGTTCCATTCCAGTAAGTGTTTTCTCGGAGATCCAAGCCTCTCACAGAGGAACTCTGTTCCCTCATGTCACTCTACTGTTCTACTATTGATTATGTGTCTGAGTTCATATGTCTTGTGTTTTGGTCTTTGTGTAACCCTTCACTGATTAGGGAATGTTTGCACAGCATTGCCCTAAGGTTATGAGTTGTTAAAAGGAAAAAAATGTTTTCATCCTGTGATGGGTGCTTAATAAGGCACCGCATGAGAATATCTCACTTAAGCAAGTCTCTCTCTCTCTCCCTCTCTCTCTCTCTCTGTCTGCCCGTCTTCTCTTGAGTTACTTTTGAAGCACATGACAAGTCAGAGATGAAGAAGAGTCCTGAGTGGGTTTTCCACTTTCTGAATAGCCCCTGATGTGTCTGGCTTCATTTGATGAAATGCTTCTGAAAAGCCCAGTCCATCCACACATCCCACATTTTTATGCACTGACACATAGGGTCTGCAAAACAAAGACTAAGGGGTCGAGGGTTATGAAATGACAATGCTCGCAGTAGCTCATCCAGGCAAAGGCATCCTTTGTTGTCAACCATGAATGTGCTGACTAACCGTGGAAGGCCACAATGCCAGTCTACCCTTTTGTTGTACTTTTTGGCTTTTAAAAAGAACAACAAAAAAACAGTAAGTTAGCCATGTGAGGAGTCAGTTTTACTCTTAGCATTTCACCCTGTGGATCTCTGTCTCCTCTTTCCCCGTCCACCTCTTAGTTTAGCTCACATTTGTTTTCATAAAAAGAGAGATCTTATCACAGATCTTCCGCACCAAGTTCAAGAACACTGGGTTCAAAGTTCTGTCTTTTGTGTATATCGTTACATAATGATCAGCCTCATGCATCTACAAAAACAATGTAGCTGTTGATGTAGGAAGAGCCGACCCATGCTAATAGTTTAATTTTCTCTGGCTACTGCTTTTGTGCACATGATGGAGTCATCCTAATTAATCATACTAATGTTGTCAGTGATCTCTCCTAACAGCCCTTATTTCACAAACCCTGTTGTTTTTTTTTAATTGCTTTCTGGACAGATATGGAAAAACCTTTGCAGGGGTACCATATGGGGACAAGTCAGTTTGAGATGAGGGCTCCCAATTCTGACGCCATCCATCCTACAGTGGATCTGTTTCTAGAGTCTCATTATGTTAGTGCAGGTAGTTGTTTCAGTAATGAGGAGGATCTAAGCCTTACACAATGGGGCCAGAGACATGATGTATTGGACCTGGTTGGTCAGATGAGCGCAAGCTGGGTTTTCTCTGCATTCGATTCTTTTCTGTTCTTAGTGCTGTATGTCTCCAGAGTAAAGAGATATCACTATAGTTTCCCTCCTCCCCTTGTTGCTACAGATGCGCCCTAGATTTTTAAATGAAAAATTGGTTTCTGTTTTTATGTCTTCCCAGTATCAGGGGTATTCTAAAGATATTTTTGTCTTTTCTTTGCTGAAAGTTGAATATAAATTGTCTGAAGTTTCTGAGCTTTCTTTGTGCAGCTTAGTTGCAGCCAAGCATAACTTGACTTACTATCTTTGTTGGTGCAAGAGCAAAATGTTTTCCCAATTTAACTTGTCAGAATCCAAGAGGTCCGCAGAAATTCTTCCTTTTTTTTAATTTTTTTTAATTGTAAATATAGGACACTTGCTGATGTGCCATGTCAATAAAAGCTCCGTAGTACAGCCTGGGACTTTGATAAAGCCTCCACAATTCCTTCTGCCTCCCCCAAACCCTGTTAGCAGCTCAGGCCATGCAACCACTGTCTTCAAGCCCCTGGACCCTGAACAGAGAGGGGCCTGCAGTGCTGGGTGAATAGCTGCCGGGAGTCATGCTGCGGGTGTAAACCACAAGAATGTGCCGCCTGAGCAGATAGGATCAGGCGAGGCAGGGAGGCCTAGGAGGCCACGATGCTCGGCGCAGCTCCGCGTGCTAACATCAAAGGGAGAGCTGAAGGGGGTGGAGGAGCGGGAGGGAGGGAGAGAGCGAAGGCTGGGCCAAACTCTTCAAAGGCCTCTGTGACTAATGCCGGCCCTGATATGTGGCTCTGAAAAACTGAATGATGATGTAATTGCAGGCCTTCGGGCTAAATCCGCTCCTATACAAATAAAGGTGGAGGTGTTCCCTTGCTCAAGCACGATGAGAAAAATAGCTCCAGTGTTGAGCTGAAGCCAGAAAGTTGAACACCTCACAGGTGAGGAGGGTGTTGGGTCACTATGCTACTGTACAGATCCAGGTGGAAAATGTTCCCATATTAATTTTTTACTTTTTTTTAAGTAAAATTTGAAATTGGTTTAGCTTTTGCTGTAGGTTTGATCCACGAGCCGTTTCCAAAGTACACAACAGGTGGAACAGAGTTGACTCTGTTCTTTGTAAAGTTTATACAGGTCTCGTATTTATGTGTGTGTGTGTGTTTTGGCAGTGTGTGTACATGTACTTCCCTTGTAATGTGTGTTAAACCAAGCATGACCGCCGATCCTTTGAAAGTGCCCCCATGATCATCAGGCTGATAACTCATTGACAGCTCCCATGACAGTAGAGAGTTGCTCTGCATCAGAGTCTCTCCTGTTGAGAGCACATGACAATAATTCACTGTTGTTGATTCACTTTGCCAAAGGCTATTTGCAAGCTTTTGAAGTTCCCTTTTTCTCCATCCTTGGTTGGCGATTGCATGCCTTTTGATTGCAATAAACACCTACACTTTTATTTATTTAAAGTTCAAGCTGAGGTTGGCTTTATTTATTTATTTTAAGTCCTGCATCCTGGAACGAATTCAGAAATAGGAGCTGCTAGAGAAAGCTCTTTCGTGCTGTTTGAGGACCTCCTTATTTCCTAGGACATCCAGAGACCAAAGGCCCATTTAAGCTCCCTTTACGGCAATTTTAAACGTCACTGCCCTTTATATGTGCATGCGTTCTTTATGTTGGGATGGTTGTTCGATAGCACATGTACCAGAGGGCAGTGCAGAGTTCACCGTTAAGTTCCGGCGTCAGTTTCAGGCAACAGCAAACGTAGCAACAGTTGACGAGATAATGATAATTTATATTCTTGGAAAGAAAAAGAGGCAGCACAATAGGTGTTGCTGGTCTGTGCAGCCATTGAATATGTTGTTGCTTCTTCTTCTTTATTCTTTTCTCTGGTTGCACGTCAGCTATACTACTCATCTAAGATCCCACAGTTTCCAGTGGTAGTTCTCTGTTTGATGTATCAGTTTACACATCTGCAAGGTGTCGTTTCGTCCACTTCCACGGATAGCACGGTTCATTTTGAGAAGTGTGAATATGCATTTACACTCTAGCGCAGACAAAACGAGCAAACTCTGGTCCACTTGGAAACCATGGGTCTAGGTTAACTTGCAAACGGACCCTGGTATGGTTGGTTAGCAGTGTGAAAGCAAATGAACCAAAGTAAGGAAACAACATAGACAGCATCGTAGTGCAACATGTTAAATGGCCTCTGCCTCTCCGGCTGCTCACACATGACAGCTTCATGTGTAAACCACATTAGGTTTAAACACTAAAGTAAAAAGGGAAACCCCCAAGACTGCAAAAATTTATGGCTGCTCCTTTGTTTACTTGCGGTGAAAGAGGCCTTTTTTTTGTGCTTTTTTCCCCTCTGGTTTACATAATTTGATCTGCAGTCATGCTGTGCATTGCGAAAGCAAACATCTGTTGTTCTGGCATTTTTATTTCTCTGTCGGGTTGCAGGTGCACTGCACCTTGTGAATGATGCTGTCCAATTAAAACTGCAAGTGAAGTATAGAAAACCTTTCAGGCATTGCTATTGTGCAAAACTTTGTGTGCTGCTGTAAAAAAAACATTACGGTAAATCACTGAAGAAAAGCTCTGCTATGCAGATGCTATAAATATGCACATATTAGAACATTATTGTGGGTAAGAAGGAGCAGACTGAATGGAAAGGACATGGAAAAGGGACATCATCCATTTCCATCATTTTGAACCTAGCTTGCTCCTCGTGAACCTCATGGCACATTAAGAGCGAAGTATAATTAGTCCTGGCCAGCTGTGTCCATTATTTTGTCCTTGCAATCCATCTGTTCACTTCCTTTGCTGCCATCAAGAAAAATGTCAACTTTTTTTTTAGCATGTGACATGGACTGCAGGTCACTGAGGTGGGTTAAAATGGAAAGGGATGATTGTAGGCAGGCTACATGGAGTTTATTATCCTCTGTGAATATGGGCCGTTCAGCCAAGTACACTTGGCTTTCTAATGAGAAGCTGTCCTTTGGACATGTCAGGGAATCTAGTTTCTCAGTAGACTGTTTTGAGAGAAAAAAAAAAAGATGGAGTGGGAGAGGATAGGAATGACATAAAAAGATGGGCCGGTGCAGCCCTTTGCATCCCACAGGCATGTGACAGAGTCAAACTGTCACCCCTTAGTGACATGCATACCACAGGCATTTCAAAGACAACTTCTCGGGGAATGTGCCTCTGAGATGCAACACATTTCTTATCAGTATATCAACATCTTACCTCTTAATATTTTTTCACTGTACTTCCCAATAGATAGCTTTGCTCTAATACTAATAAAATCTGGATCAGGTCTACTCATACATTTATGCGAATGCTTTCTCACTTCACTGAGGTTTGCCTACCAAATTATGGAGATGGCGGCGATTTTATAGCAAGTTAACGGGTCTGTTACATCATGTACTTGAGCTTTTCTGCTACGTTACTTCAAGCTCGTGGATGGAGGACTTGGTGAGGTACTGATGCATGCGACCTTTATAATTATTGTTTTGCAGAAGCTGGAGTTTGTTTCACCATGGCAACGTGAAAGCCTTAGAATTTAAATTGGTGTGTAGAGTTGTGGAGAAAGTCTGGTTTTACTTATTGCATCGAGGAAAACTGAGTTGTTTTTGCACTCCACCCCATGTTGATTGGTTTTGGTTGCTCATATATTAAAAACTTGAGCTGTGCATACATTTTTTAAACGGTTGAGGCATCGGGTGAAAAAGGTGTGTAAAGCCCACAAACCTCATTACACCTTAGAGCAGTTCTACATGCAGCCAGGTGCTAATGAGGCACAAAACGCTAAATGCAAGTTCTTTACTCTTCACTTCCTTTCCTCCCCTTTCTGCTCTCCTCCTCTCTCTGTTCAGCATTGGTAGGGGAGGGATAGAGGCCAGGGGGGTGTATAAATGTGAGACCACACATGCTGTGTCAATGTTTGCTGGAATAATTAGAGACAATGTGGGCCAATAACGGGAGGAGTGCAGTAACCTGAACTCACTTTGTTCTGCCCCGAAAGCAGCACACAAGCCATTCACAGATGCACGGATCCGCGGGCTCAGAACAGGAACAACTGCACTTTTAGCCTGGGCTTGGAGGAAAATGGATTGGTTTCTATGGGACTCCTCTCACTTCACTTTGTATACCAGCTTACAGTGATGCTGTCATTCTAAAGGCCTTTTAAGCACAGCCTGTACATCCCTGCCACCAACGATGCCCCCCTTCTAGAAGAAAAAAAAACCCCTACCTCTTGTCATCCAACACATGTCCCTGGCTTAGAGAGCCCTCTTTAACTAGAGGATATCCGGCCGTTCGGTATGCAAAGAGCCTGTGGATTCCTGACACGAGTGCTGGAGCTGGATTCAGAGGTGACTCTCAGAGTAGACAGACAACTGTTGGATTAGCAGAACACTTTGCGTTGACTTTGGGCCAATAGGAGGCAGCTTGGCCAGAAGCAAGGGGTACTTGGTTAAATTGGATTATTGCAATTACCAAGTCTTCCTGTTTCATGCATGATTTTATTTCCTTTTTTTATTTTTTATGCATAGATTGGAAGATATTTTATACCTTAACATCTCCGTGGCGTTTCCCTGGCTGTAGAGTGACCGGCTACTGTTCTCGCACCCTGGAGTGGACCAACTGGTTTGTCCCAACCAGTGTCCATCTTGAAAGGGGACACTGCTATGGGATGCATACATCCCCCTGGAGGTCGTGGGTGTCATTGTGGCACCTGTCCCCTCGACTCTCAGCCATGTCTACAGCTCAGATTTATTTACATTCACCATTTTATTTATTTGTTTATTTATTAATTTTTTTAAATGTCTTTTTTTTCCCCCCAGTGCACCTTCTCTGTTGAGTTTTTTTTCTTTCTTGCTGGTGTTTAATGTTGATTAAAAGGAATTCTTGAATACTCTGTAAAGTGGTATACTTGTGTAAACACAGTGCTTTGTACTTCCACTGCTTCTCGTGTTTAATTTTTGTAGATGCTATTTTTAACTTGATTGCAGTTATTTTTAATGGATTATTTTCTTATAACCACATCCATCCCAGAGCTTATTGTCTTAATGGAAATTGACGGTATTTCCCTGTAGGAAAATTTGATTCATTTAACTTTTTGTCTATTTATATTTATTATGTGTTAGTTTGAAATGACAGTGCTTCTCCCTTATCTATCTTTTTTGTAGCCTTAAGACAAATCTTTCATTTTTACACCCCCCCCCAATGATTTTTCCTCTAATCATTTTCAGATTCTCGCTTCTTCAACCCATGCCCTTCTCACTTTTTTTTCCTTTTATCCTAACCCTCCCCCCCTCCTTTCTTTATCTGTCTCCTTCCCTTTCCATTCCACTGGGCTGATGTACTCCTGGCTGGCAATGTGTTCCTCATCACAGCTTGTGTTTCCTCTTATCTGCAGTTCTTTTATCAGTGGCCACCACACATGCCCGAGAGAAAGGGGAGAGGAGGAGGGTGGGGGTGTGGGGGGTAAGACTGGGGACCTGATGCTATCAGCAGGTGGAGATTTCACCACAAGAGTTCAGGGGCCCAGTGCGGCCGAAGGAGGGCCAGGCCGGAAAGGGTCTGATACGAGATCCTGCAGCATAATTTCCTAACAGTCACCATTAACTCTTTTCTAAGTGTCTGTCTCTTTGGTGACATAAGTGGACTTGTGCGTGACTTGTCCAGAAAGTGTTTCCGTGACAACCATCCCACAGTAATGTGCCTGTATTTGGCTTTGTTGTTGATCAAGTTAAAATGATCTTTTCCCCTTGAATAGCCAATTTTTTTTTTTTTTTTGTGCATATCAGTTTTTATTAATCTGTGCTTAACGGCTGAAAATGCAGCCTTCCTTACAGTTTGAAACAGGAAGTGTGGTCTTCAGAAAATATACTATGAAATTGTGCATCGTTATGGTATAAACTGGCCTTTTTTATTATGTGTAATAAGGCATCATTTCTAATGGTGTCAATAACAACAAACCATTCTGGAGATCAGTGGATTTGGCCAAATGTAAAAGTATGCGTTTACTTGACATCCAACACCTGCATGTGTGTGTGGAAACAGTTTCGGTGTGGTCCTTGCACCACAGAAGGAACAAATACTCCACAAAGAGGGAAGGAGAGCAGGGGTTAAGGGATAGAACGGCGGGTAAACTAAAGCACGGGCTCACAAAAGCCTTAAATGATATCGCTGGTGGATATCTGGATGCTTGGGATGCCTTGGATGGCTGCTGTACACTTTTGTCTTTGTCTTTGCGGGGATGAATAGGGGCCTCTGTGGTAGTGATGACAGGTTTCTCCGGGCTGGGCCCTGGCTGGCTGGCAGACTAGGTGCTGGAAGTCTGGAGATTTCATCTCTCCCATAGGGGCAGGGCAGAAGCCTGATGGGGGGATGCTGGTCGTTGTGGTTTTCCCTATAAAAGACACTCTCGCTGTGACCAGCCCTTCTTATTGTGACACACTTGTTACACTAATAAACCCAGGTTTAGATGAGGGGGGCGCAGCAGCCCCTGCTATATTGTCCCCTGTGTTTGGATGTTTTTACATGGAAATGGTTTTACATTTATAATATTGCTCAATGTTGGTTTGATATTAGCTTCAAGGCCTAGTAGTGCCAGATAATGTCGCTGTAAACCTGTTAAGCAAGTAGTGACCTGAAAAGCAGTGTAGGCAATAGGCACTATACTTACTGCCAGTTTTATTCAGCCCTAATAGTCCGCTTGACTCTGTATAATTGAGGATTCAGTTCAGTTGTGGCTTTTGACATTCAGTTGGAGTTTGCTTTCGTACTGCACTTAGTCAAACGAACCAGACTTCATTAAAATAACGCATTGCTATTTTTGCCAGAGGTGGCAGACAAACAACAAAACTCATATTTTCACCATGTAAGAGCAAAACATTTCTAGCCTTCTTGGGTTGATCCTGTTTAAATCAGAACTTTTGCATCATTCTTCCATGTCTGACCGCAAGCCATTTCTCCCACCTTTCATCCTACACATGCATATGTTTTAGTTGTGTTTACCCACAATGCCCTGCATAAAATCTACCCTTTGAGTTGTAATCTGCTTCATTTGATTCACTTGAAATGGTAAGTGGAACAGAGTTTTCTTCTTTGATGCACATCAGAGTTTGGTTGAGCATCACACCTCCCCAAACCAACAGAACTTTTACAACAAACAAACTAGGATTCAAACCTGCTGTAAATGCACCCTTAAGGTACCAGTTTATGATGCTGATGCAGCTTTTAGACACAAGTCGACAGGCGTTCCTATTGAAACTAGAGCTAACCTCGAATAGCTAAGCTTAAGTTTAATGTTTATTGGTTTTAACTCTTTAAAGGGGGCACATGGCTGCCAAAAAGTTACATTACCCATTTTCTGATTATTATTTTAAAGCACCAATAGCCTTCTTCTCTGTGTTTAAAGCCATTAGGATCGCAGAAAATCCAATGTATGGTACTTTATTCAAATGGTACAACGGTCTGGAAAAAGTCTAAAAGTCAATCCTATCATATATGATTATTATTGATCAGGTATCAACTGATAGCTGACAGTACTTTAAAATGGAACTGCAGGCCCACCTGGAAATGTTTTAGTGGAGGTCTGATGAACTTTGAAACTTTTCATTACCAGTGGCTTCTGCGGCACTGCAATCAATCAGAGTGCATCATGCAATCTGGTAGAAAAAGCAAAACAAAATGAACTGTTTGCTTGGATTCTAGATTTTTTTCTGGACCCAACTCCGGTCAGCATTCATGGAGACAATCACCATGTGCACATTTCACTGATGGTGCTGAAATATGGGCTGCATGAGTCTGCACAGCTTATTTTTGTCCTGACAAAAACACAAATTAACTGACTGTAACGTCTCTCGTGGAGGGACTAAAAGTGATTTGCCAAAACTTGTGGATTTTAACAAACAAAATAAAACAAACATTTAGAACGTTCTGAGAACACACTAGTATTGGTAAAGGATTTCATTAGCTTGTTTTAGCAGGGGTGTTTTGCAGAACATGTTTAAGTCTCTACTTCTGGTGTAACAACAGCATAGGTGTGTTTAACTGTCAGGTTGCTTGTTGTAAGTTGTCACAATGTGGTGAAGTGGCGGTAGACACTTTCAAAGAAAACAGCTGATTGTAGTCCACTCGTTGCTTTCCCTTATGACGAAGTGGATGAAGGTGTTTTGGAGGCGGGGGAACTGCTATGGCTATCACAAGCAGTTTCATCATTCTTTCTTCATTCTGCTCCAAAACGGCATCACTTTGCTGGCCAAGACAAACGTGAGGCAAACCCGCTGCTCACTGGACTGTGTGACTCATGCTTTAACATGCTGGCAACACACTCAGAAGGACCCTATTGGCTGATGCTAGCTGTGGTCTATTCATGTTTTTTAAATTATTAACAAAACAAGAAGGAGCTGTAAATGGTCCAAAAAGAACATGGGGCCTCCCCACGTGATGCATGAAGAGTGAGAGCTCTCCCAGACCCTTCACATGCCCTTCCAGTTTGTGCCGATTGCCCATTTTAAGAGATTCACAGAGCCTCTTTGATCCAAATGCTGTCCTCCCTGCTGGGAAGCCATGGGGATGTAAGTAGCCCTTTTGGTCTCCCATTTCAAGTCGCACATTCTTTCCTAAGGACCCAGAGGTCCCGACCCATACTTGCAGTGGAATTTCATATGCAAAAATAGGCCAGACTTGCCAGGCTGTTTGAATGTATGCTCAACCTCTTTTAGCATTCATTATCCTTGGATCTACAGAACTGGGTATTGTCCTCAAGGTGTCATTATGAGACCTATGTTAATTTCGTCAAACGCTCCCCAACCCCTGTCTTCATTTGGTCTCTTTCATATTTGCAGAAGGTCTAGACTAACAAAAGCATGAATGTGAAGGTTTAAATTTTGCATTTTAAAGGTTCTAGTCACGTCTTTATTGTACGATTTTAAGAAAATGTTTTGAATTCTGCAACACTCCATTACTCATATAATTGGTATAATCTTAGGACGTTTGGCAAACAGAGGAAGTTCCAGTTGGCATTTTTTTTAGGACATCCTGTCTAAATTATTTTAACTTTGCATAGTTGTCTCTAGCTTGTTTCTGTTTTAGGAGGCTATGTTTGCTATAGCCTTTTGAAAGTAGGACTATGAAACCTACTATTCCCTTAGAACTAGAGCCAACTGCCCTAGAGGTCACAGCTGGCTAAGTGGTTCCTTGTTTCTAATAAAAACCAAATCAAATAACATGGATCCCTGGGGGGTTTATAGCACTGCAGTCGTGGACTCTAGGGCAGATAAACCTCTTTCACTTATCTCCAAATGTGTGGATTTGTGAGGAACTATTTGGCTTTAAGTGTAAATCATAGCATGTCATCATAAGTTGAGCACAGAGTGGGGAAAAAAAAGCTCTGACCACTCAGTGATAGAACAGTCCTCTCAACTGTGAAATGACCTAATCTTGTTGTTGGCCATTACCTTTTCAAAGCCCCTCCTCTCCTGCTAACGTTCCTGACAGGAAATGCTTGTGTGTAAAGCAGGTTTGATGTTTAACTTTTGAGCAGCAGTTATCCCCAGGGTCTGCTTATTCCCAACCCTCAACCCTTTCCCCCCCTAACTCTCCTTCCCGTTCTGTTCGGGCTCAGTCAGCTTCTACCTCTGGCAACGCAACCAGTGAGAACGGGAGGAACAATACTGCGTTTGTGCACCGCTCTGCACTTGGCCTGCTGCTAAACAAATGTTCGGAGGAATTCTAGTGGCTGCCCATGCCCCTGGGCCCAGGCTGATCCCACAGTGACTTCATAAACACTCTCTGGGGTGATCAAAAGAACAAATCACCCTTTATATGTTAGCTATAAGCTAACTGAATTATTTCCAAATCAATTAAAATGTACTTTTCCATCTTTCTCAGCCTAATTTGCTCTTGTGGCACAGGTAGAATTGTCACAATGTGCACTTATAGGGTACACTTTTAGGACATTGTTGACAAGGAATAGTCATTTTTCTTTCCTTTTTTGTAATTATTGCTGATTTTAGTTAGAAATTACTTTGCTAATTATTTTGAAGGTCCTTTAAATTAAAAGCCACTAAAGTTGGAGAATCTAAAGTGTATCCCATCCCATGGTGAAATGTATGAAATCCACAGACTTTGTCCCCAGGCAGTGTTGCGGGTTGAAACTCAATGGTTGGATGACACAGATCCACACCCAGACCTTCTCTTTATGTGGCCCTAAGGTGTCTGGTAAAAGATACATGCGTGAGCATCAAGCTTCCTTTTTTAAGAAAAAAGAGAATTTGATTCGCCCAAATGAAAAAAAAACCCCAAAACATTGACATGAACTTGTTTTTCCAGATGTGATGTCCCTGTCAATCTGAGTAAAATATTTCTCTTCTACCTACATTAATCAGGATCTAAACTGGAATAATTTTATCTTCATCCATACAGAACACACAGCACCTGCTCACACCTGCATTTTCTAACACCTTCCTGCCCAGCCCCCTCCCCACAAACACCCTTCATCCAATGATAGACTCATCCATTAAAGCAGCTTCAACATTGCCCCTCCTCTACCTTTCTCTCCGTCTCTTTACTGCGCGCCTGCACAATAGCCAAGCTCGGCAGAGGTCCAAGAACACTATTTGTTCGATCAGCACTGCAGCCCCACCCCCCTTTACTGGTGTATGTGGAGGGACAGTGAGTTACTGTGGAGGGTTTTGTACACACACAGTTGCTCAGGCTGAGGTGCGGCTGGATCGTTATGGTATCAGGAGGTGCTAGGTGCCCACTTTGGGGTTGCTCAATAAAAGGAATTTGTGTAGAGCATCTGTGATTGTGGAAATAAGTAGATGGTCATGCATGATCTGCAGTCATGCAGTAATCGTGCCAAGAAATGCCTGGCTTATTCATTCAAAGCTGTCAGCCTTGTTTATTATAAAGGATTATGGATCATTTTCAGATGAATTTAGAAACCATTTTGTCTAAATCTGCAGATTAAGGTATTCTGAATAAATCCCAGCTCTGATTTATGCCCAAGTCTCCTAAATAAGGAAGACTTCAGAGCTGTCTGCAGTACAAAATGAATAGTTTTCAGCATTCTTTTGTTGAGGTCATAAAAAATGTCTATAACATAAACCTGTTGAATTCTTAGATCCTCTAGTAAACCAGTAGAAAGTTATTTTGATGCAGCGTGTTAGTGTTAGTTTTAATGCAAACTGTTTTTACAACCTTTTAAACATGTCATTTTTAATACATTACTGTCATAAAATATTTTGTAATGTGTAAAGTAGCAACTAAAAGTGCAAGAAAACTGCAACTGAATCCCAAAACATTTCAGTCGAGTTGCATTAAAGCCTCTGTGATTTTACTTTATTTTTTTACATGGCAGCAATTTAAGTAGTTTATAACCACGCATTAATAGCATGCTTTAAATCTGGATTACTCAGAGAAAACTTCCTTGCACTGGATCTGGGAGCCCAGATTTTGGATGTGCTGAAACGTTTGAGCTGCTCTGCCAGGCTAAAAACATTCCATTTCCTTTTTTGTTTTGCCACTGACCTCCAAGCGCATAGAAGCACACTCACGCGGGGTCTGGCCCACAGCCGGACGGTATATGTGGACGTTGTTGAAGCAATGGGCTCCCCTCACCCGGGCAACCAGGCCCCTTTTGAGCCCTTACCCCTCACTGTTTGCCCAGCCACTCTTTCCTCCTCGTCTTCTTCTTTTCTCCCTCCCCATGAATCTGAAAGAAACCTTGAGAGATGGCATGTTTTTGTGCTTGCTGCTTGGTTATGCTGCTGGTGGCTGGCTACCTATGGTGCACCAAAGCTCCCATTTATTTTTTTTCCCCCCTTCTCTTTGACCTCCTCCAAGGAACAAACCACTGTTTGATCACATTAGGGGAGAAGGAGAGAGATCAGTGGTGCTTTTGACATTCTCGACTAGCTTTTGATGGCCTATGTGCAGCAGATCGGTTTGCCCAGCACCAGCAAGGGGTCTCTTTAGATTTTCTTCTTTTTTTCTTTATGTTTTCTTCTTCTTTATTTGGGCCAGCCACTGTGAAGCCCTTTGATGATTTTGCACTTTTCTCTGGACTCTGCTCTTTCTTTCCTTATGAGATGCAGGTATTGACCACTATTTATTTAAAATGTCAGCTTCTTATGATGTTATCAGTTGCAAAAACATTAGCTCTTTATGTAAATGAGGGAGAAAAAAGCCACGCCATGTGGATGTGCCACTTGGACAGCCTGTGGCGAACACACCTGAGAATGTTTTCAGAAATATGCTGCACAGTTAGTGAAAACCAGGAAGTTTTTTTTAAAGGTTGAATCATAGCATCTTTGGATCTTTGAGAAGGCTCACATGATTTCAGGCATGACCAGCTTACATTAAGTCAGAGGCCATGCCTACAATAAAGTAGAATTCATAAAAGAAATAAGTTAAAAGAGAAGGCCTCATGAATCTTGTTTTATTTATGCCAAAAATGCTTGGGCACAATTGACCAACCACAACCATTCTGAATGTAGATTTAGGTCATTTTCTACCCTCACAAAAGCCCCGGACTTGGAGCCCATGAAGCAGAAAAAAGCTGATGTAATGGGTTTAAGAAAATCTCCAAGGGGAGTCAAACCTCACCCATACAACCCCAACTACCCCCACCCACCATGTTTGTTCAAAATCCCACCCCTCATCCAACCCTTCGAACTCCTTCGAAGCAGTCGCCACCTTTGGTCAACACCCAAATCTGGCTGCTTTGATTTGCAGAAAGTGTAGATCTAAAACTTACAAAGGGAGTGCTTTTAGGCTGCACAAAAGTTTATGATGTTAACCTACAAAGAGAAGACTGTTTATGATTCACTGATTTGGTGTCGGGAATGGGGGAAGGGGAGCAGGAGATGAAGGCAGAGGGACGAGAGAAAGAAAGAAAGGACAAGGGAAGGAGGGGAGGGGGGGTGTAGAAGAAAAGAAATCCCAGCCTTGGCGTACACGGAGCAAAGCACAAAAGAAACCTGTAACGCCTCCAGATTCCTTCTAGTCGCGTATCAAAGACATGCTTTGGCTAAGAACAAGAGACTAGTGGGTAAGATAGGACTGAGTGAGCCAGTGAACCCAGCACCGGCTCGGTTGGGTGCTGCGAGTTAATCTCTCAGATAGGATTTTTCTCCCTTCTTCTTCTCTGCCTCCTCCCTCTTTTTGGGGATATCGGTATTGCTGTGTAGCTCTGAATAGAGAGACTTGTCTAACCTGATCACTAGTCAGAAAAAAGCATAGGGAGAGGCTTAGAAAACACATGCAGAGATGGCTGCTGCTTTCAAGTTCAGCGGTGGGATAAATCTGCCCACTGACCCATCCTGATGCCTTTAGATCAGCTCTTGTCTCAGACCTCCCTGTATTTTTAAGGTTTTAACAAAATATGCCTTAAATTGAGTCTTCAGATGAGAGGTTTCATTAAATAGAATTATTTTAGGTGTGAATTATTAAGAGGTTAAATTCTAGTGTAGTCTTTAGGATTCATGTATTTCAGACCATGAAAAAAAAAAGTACATTATTTTGAACTGAATATTTTTGGATTTTTGCTCAAAGGTTCAAAATTCATTAGTGTAGAATCATGTGTGAGAGAAAAAACTTGGTTTCCTTAGTGCAAACGATTTATAGGGTCCAGCTCTCACAACCCATGATGCTGCAATTCCATGTTACCATAACAACCAATAACAGTCAAACCTGGCTCCTTACAGGTTCCTCAAGAAAATGAGGGGCTACTGTAGGTTTCCCTCAGGGTAACCTCAGGGTGATTAAGAAAGTGAAGGCCATTTTTATGGACAAAGCGCATCCTCTGAACCAGGAATACAAGCTACTTCCTTCTGGCCTTCGCCTGTCTGTTGCTCCAGCTACTAAAAACAGAAGTTTTTCTTTGTGCCTCTCTCCATGCAGGCTCTGAACGCCACAGAGAGGAAGGGGTAACTTCACTGTGCTGCAGCTACTTCGCACCTTTACTTTTTGATTATTTTTTACTATGCACTTAAGATGATTTTAGACCAGGTACTTGGCACATTTGTTTTAATTAGCTGTTCATAGTTTAAATCTTGTGTTTTGTCTTCGTATGTCCTATGTTTTATGTGATGTGACAAATGATTGTATATATCTATGTATGTCTCCCTCTCATAGGACAAATCAAAGTGAAGTGAACTGAAGTGATGCTTGAAAAAAAGAGGGTGAAGAAGGTATTTAGCAGGAAAACATCTCACAGTATCTACTTGTACATGTGGCCTGTGCACTGTAATGTTTATCATCTGCCCTAATTTGCAAGGTATATCAGGTCTCTCTCTGACAGTGTGCAGCACCAATATTTCTAACTGCCTCAACTGGCATTTACATATGTTCTTGGATCAATCTCAATTAAGGAAATTAAACGTCATATTGAAGACAAGAAGAAGATGAAATCAGTGGGAGCATGTTTTTTAAGAGTGACTTTTGCAACGTGATGGCTGCTTTCCAAGCATTTACAATGTACTGTAGATTACATACCCATGGTTGGGAAGCTGACCCAAGTATGAATGCATGCATGCATGTCTGCAGAGTTGTAGACGGATATGGAAAACCATACTCTGCCTTCTGTGGAACTCGTGTCTTGTCTCTAAAATACCTCAGGCTTTTCTGCAATACTATTTCTGTGGTTAACAGTCATCAATTATGCCATGATGTCTGCCAGTAAAAGGCTCTTGTAATCTTCTATAAGTACATACTGTATTTGCATTGCGTGAGAGAGGAAAACTTGCATGACCTCGTCTTATCCATTGCGCTACAACAAAGCAAAAGCAATTCTGTTTGGAGAGTATCCAAATAGCTTCCAGTGCTCCTGTTCTTGCCATCAAGGCCTTTCCTTTAGGAATATCACAAGGACACCAAATGATGACTCCCCATTCTGTCTAGGTACCCCTAATTCCATGTTTCACATTATTCCTGGAAGTAGTTGTGGCTTTGTTTATTCACATTCTCATTTCCCCTGGAATATCATTAGCTTCTCGGAGGGCCGTGAGCTCCTGGATCAAGCTCTCCTCCTGTGTCCCCCTCCAGGTTGCCGTCAAAGGCAACCACACAGCCATTTACTGAAAGAAGAAAGCATGCAAAAGAAAGAGAAGAGGAGAAGGAAAAAAAATGTCAGACACAAATGAGCCAAGAAATTACTGAGGAAACTGTCAAGAGGCTAATACTTCTTGCACCAGTTTGCTCAATGAAAATCAATCTCTGAAACCTCCCGCACTGCTGATTCTTTTCTGTTTTTCTTAAAGATCAGTACATTTGAAACAAAATCATGAGGTTAATTGCTGTTGACACTTAAAACATTCCACATGTACACCTCTTCCCCCCCCCGGTCTTCATCTCCTACCCCTGAGTGCAGCGTGACCTTAACCATCCGACCCGGATGTGATGTAGGTGAGCACTTCCTTTGGTATAGTTGGAGCCCCAGTAAGTGTTTCCTAAAGAAAACAAGTCGGAGGCAGCCGAAATCTGAAACCAGCACTAATGCTGGCTGCCCCCCCCCCCCCCAGGTCCTGTGGCCAGGGAAGGCGGAGGTAAGAGGGAAAGGAGGGGAGGTGTGGGTAGCTTTTACTGTTTGAAACCCACAGTCTATGTACACATTCATTTAAGTGTGTGAACATGTGCATGTACTGTAAGTTCGGTTCACATTCCTCTCAGCTCTCACTGGCAGGGAGCTGCAATCCTCTGCAAACACGCTGTGCAGTGTAAGCCAGTGTTCAGGTTGACTTGGTCTGGCCAAGCTCTGACAGACACCGGCATGCGAGGCCAAAACGGCTTGTTTGTGCAGTTGTCGTGAGGCAGGTCATTCGCTGCACTAAGTGTGTGTGTGTGTGTGTGTGTGTGTGAGGAAAAAATTAACCTGACCTTTGCAGAAAGCCCTGTCTGCCTATCCTCTTGAGAGCGGCTGGATTACAGCACTCATCTCCCGCTGTAACTGTCAAACACTCACACACACCAGCGTGCTGCGCTAAAGTCGACGGTCACTCTGATTTCATGTTCGGCTCCTCTCTTTGATTCTCTGGCGCTGCTGTTCATGTTTGGCAAGTGATCATCTGAAGTGTTTCCATCCCCTTTTAATGACACCTCAAAGCGTCAGGGTTTAGGTGCAGCCTTTGACTTTGTGCCAGCTGCTCTTCTTGGACACACTGGATAATTGCTGGCCTTCTCCACATCTAGTCCCAAAGACTTTCACACGGAGTCTGGCCAAATGAAAGCTATTTATTGTTCTTTTTCTCTGTGTTGTCGTCTTCTCTTTGATGTCATCTGATGACATCAAAGAGGGAAGGCATTTAATATCTTTTAGCATAAATTTGCTGAATACACACAAATGTTGACATTTGAAAATTATTGTTTGTGGGGCTCAAGCAACTACCCATCCTTTGGAAGGAGTGGGTGACTCGGGTCTTCTCTGGCGCACAACCCTGCAAGTTTAAAATATTTCCCTGTTTCATCACACTTGATTTTAATTGAGTCACCATGCAGAACTTGATAAGCTGTTGGATCCTTTTTATTTGAATCAGGTGTGTTAAAGCAGGGAAAATCTAAAACATAGTAACGGGTTTAAATAACTATGTTAAGCTACAAAAAAAACATTTTCTAGTTTAGAAAAACTCTATTCCTGTAGTACAGTTAAGTATGAGCTGTGTCCACTGCCACTTAATTTTTACCTTTAGTGCTGGGCATGCTAGTGAATCTATTTGGTAATATCTTGTGTGATGGATGAAGCAGCATGGCATTGTCGTTTACATGGCTATATCTACACGGAGGATGAACATTTGCAGAGAAGTGGGCAATGTCTCAATGACTGAATGCTATCACTTTAACACACCTGAGTTTGACAGATTTACCCTAATCTTTAACTCTGGACTGGCATGAATGAAATGAAGTCTCTTGGTGGCAAAGATGTTTTAGAGTGGTCATCTCTGGTATTGCACTTTAAAGTGCTGCCTTGTTGACCTGGTTGGTTGATCTCCAGTTCTTCCATCTGTTTGTTTGAAAATATGTTTTCCATTAAATCACTTTGCCTCTGAACAAAGTTGTCACCATGTTGTCCACTGAAGAGGGCAGGGTCAGGGTGAGAGTAAAACCCTGTACTTGTACTTGTATAGCGCTTTTCCAGTCAGCTTGACCACTCAAAGCGCTTTACACTACTTGTCACATTCACCCATTCACACACACATTCATACCCCGATAGGCACATCGGCAGGCAACCTAGGGTTAGGTGTCTTGCCCAAGGACACTTCGACATGTAGTTAGGGAAAGCCTGGAATCAATCCTTCAACCTTTCGATTGAAAGACGACTGCTCTTTCTCCTGAGCTACAACAGCCCTTAGTAGAGTAAGGGTAGCGAGGGTGGAGGAGAGGAAGGGGCAATACGGGTCTAATCCCATTCCAGTGGGCCGAGCAGCTTGCGCCTCATTCCACAGCTCTGGGGGCTTTCAGGAGCGGGGCGGGACGGAGCGCAGCATTCCTCCATGGCCGGAGCCATCAGAGAGACCGCACAACATCAAAGGCCACTCAGAGCCTAGGTGTTGATGACTGCAATCCTTCCCTTGGTCCACTTTTAGCAACCTCAACCCCTCAGCCCTCTAACACACACATACAGAGCAGGCAGACTGTCAGGTATGTGCTTCCGCCTTCCTCACCAGCCGTGCTGCAGCAGCATTAATCATAGCTCATTAAGTAGTGACATTGACTTTTGTTTTTATGGTGAGGTTTGAAGATGAGTAGAGCGGGCCACAGCTGGGGATGCCACTGATGTTTGGGGCGGTGCTGGCAGCGGACCTAATCGAGATGCACATACACTCAACATGTACTGAATGGCATTGGAAATTAAATTTAAGGTTTGGGATTCATTGCTGCAAGGAAGGAAACATTTTAATGACATCTTGGCCTCTTAGATATCGATGCTGGCTGTTGTGGGTTATTTGGCTTTTTCTAGTTGAGATCTTGTAATGAATGTGTTGAGGAGAAACGGCTTGTGCATGCAGTTTTCAATTGTTTCTTGTCCAGAGTTCTTTATTAATGAGCCCTGTTTCCTCCCTGCTTGTTACACTGTCAGTCATTCTAATTAACTCTGCGGCACCATAATAATGATGAATAATTTATGCATGTGCTCACCTATTTTCATAATTGTTCTCATAAGGACGGCAACTCCTTGCATATGAACACAATATATTTGTTTTCTCTTGTTACTCTTTGTGCAGTGATGCTGAGATCTCTTTTGACACCAGTGCAGTTGTTTCCATTCCCCTTCCCAACCCTAACCCCTTAAAAATGGTGGCATCCAGCCCAGGGTTGACCCCTGAACTTTCTCAGCCAGTGCTTTGTCTGTGTCACTCTAGGTTTTAAGGACTGAAGAGCTGAAAGTGACACCGAAGAGACTTTTGAGTTTTCATACACACACACACACCATTGACGGTTTCAGGATGCACTCAGAGAGTTAATAGAGTCACAAGCTCGACGTCCTGCTCAGTGTTAAAGCTGTCAACCCCAGTGACTTGTGCTGCATATCAGGACATTTACATGATATTAAGTGTCCTCTGCCAGCATCTCCTGCTCACATTGAAACCATGACACTTGTTTGCTTTGCCCGTTGCTATGATGATGGTGTAGGGATGATTTTTAGTGAACTTTAAGAACAGGGGAGGGGGAGGCAAGCGGATGATGAGGCTGAGGCTCCCATCACAAAGCCAACTCGCTTGTTTAGGGTATACCCTTGACATTTAGAAGCATTTTCTATTCCACTAATGTTTCCTTATTTACATCCTTTAAATTGAATTAAAAAAAGAAGAAAAAAAAAGAGAAAATTTATTAGCTTGCTTGAACTCTATTTTGTCCTTAAAGAAGACCTTGATGAACATCAGGTGAGCAGAAAGGACTTGAAAGAATGTGTGGAGCTTGGGAAATATTAAAAGGGCCCCCTAATGAAATCCAATTCAACATCTATCTTGCGTCCTGTTTCTTCTCTGAGCTCTCTCCAGATAGTAAAAGTCCGTTTGATGATGTCACTGCCCCCCCCCCCCCTTTTTTTTTTGTTTTCCTTGCTTTCTCCGATAATGTCCTGTTGTATTTCTTTTGCTGAATCAGCCATGGTGGACATTCAAAACAGCCAATGTGTTGATATCCATTTGCTGGCATGTGACATGGTGTCATAAAGCAAATCATAGCAGTCGTGTGATCCGCTGGGCAGTTTCAGCCTGCAGGGCAATGACAGCCCCGGGAATGTGGATAATAAGTTTGAAAACCTATGTAGTATTCCTTTAAACTGATTGTTTCCTTTCTGAGTCGGCAAACAACAAACTTGTTGTTGACTGATCAGTGTCTTAGCAGATAGGTTTGGTCCTGTCTTGCAAAATAAATGATAGATGTCTGACTGGCTTGGTCAATTGTTCCTTTAGCCCCAGTGGAGTAGACAAAAGGGAGGAAGTCTACATTATTTGAGATGGGAAGAGAGGAATCCCTGATAATGTTACAAAAGGAGGAGTGTCGGCCCCACCTGTAGGGCCCTCCCAGCTGCTCTGCTGTAACTAAATACTGCTCCCTCGCTGCTCAAGGCTACCAGCCCTCTTTGAAGTTATTTCTAGTGCTGGGAAAAAGGGCCAGAGAGAGATCAAGAAGAGCAAAGAGTGACTTGGGAGAAAGATTGGGAGGTGTGCACATGCACATTCGGTAAGTCTGTTTGTACTTGATGTATGAAAAGGGCAGCAGTTCAAAACAAAGGCAAAATGTTAAAAAGCTTAGCAAGTAATGGGCATATAAAGCAGAAAAGTTCTGCAGCAAGTGGTTGCATTTCTTAAAAGAGAATGCTGACATAAAGAGGCTCTTAGATAATTATGTAAATATTGTATCTGATATGTTTCTTTCTACCAAAAAAGTCTTGGACATATTTGATCCTGACGCTTTGCTTGGGGGGGGGGGGGATAAGTAGTGTTAAAAGTCCACAGCTGAGCATACTTTGTGTAAATCCTCCCATCCAACACACACATCCCAACCTGCATTAGAAGCTTAACCTCTCAAAACCTGAACTGAAATGACTTGCTTAAGGGACACTTGTCCTCAAGACTTTTCAGACAGGCCTTTTTTGGGGGCTGGGGGGTTATCTTTTCAATTAAGACCGATGATTCCTTTCTCAGTCCTAATGTCATGTCTGAGCTCTACAGGGTTCAGACAGTTTGTATAAGAGGGAAAAAGGGAGAAATCATTTTGAAGGACATGCAGGTAGAATCGACTTTCCACATAGATGGTGAGAATTGAAATCAGACCTTTTGACTTGACTTTCCATACACTAATCTAAAAATATATACTTGTTTGTGGCAAATGTACCGTTGTAATGAAAACTACACTTCTAGGAGGTTGATTTTGTGCCTCAGTGTTATCACTGACTGAGATTAACTGACTGTGTGTATGCACCAGCTGGTGAGGTCATCCTTGTGGGTTGTACAACCAAGCTTTTATCTGTGTGTGTTTCTGTGAAAGCGCTTTTCTTACTTGTCATATTTCACTTTTTGCTCACAAGAACATCAGATTGCATGACACCTTCAACTCATCTGCTTGGCCTGCAGTAGTCTGAGCATGTTCTGTCACAGAAGTCATGTGCATCCTTTTTTTTCTTCTTTAAACCACGAGATGGTGCGTCTGTCAGTTTGTGTGCACATTTGCAGAAGACCACTGGGGGCGGTGGGGGGTTAGGCATTAGGATGTATGTAACTGGTTAATGCATGCTTGCCCTGCAGGGCACAAGGGGTCTGTTGACTATGTAAAGACCACGTAGTAGTTTGTAGTCAGGGTGGTGGCAATGTAGTTGCTGGAGGAATTGCTGCTTTGTTCAAACTGTAATAGGGTGATATTTGGTTTACAATTTAAATGCTCGTTAGTTGGATGTTCTGGTATGGAACTTCAACATATATGCTTGTTGAAGACAAAATTAGATAGCAACATAAAATAAACTAGCTTTCTAAATGACATGCAAGTAACAGCAATCTGTAAACAAGAGGTATGTACATATAGTCAAGATAAAATTACGCCTTACTTTATAATTACTTTATTTATTAATGGCTCATTAACATGAGAAATGAACAGAAGTATAAGTCACACTCCCAACATAATACTGTTTGCAACCTGTCACTGAAAATGTAGAAGACCCCACATAACTGGATGAAAGGAAACAAACCTCTAAAGTTTTTTTCCACCTTTTGTCTTGCTAACAGACCCACATAGCTTTGGGTTTGTACTGTAAAGTAATGCATTAATCTTAATTACAACTTCATTTGTTAAATACAATGCAATAGTTAAATCTGGCTAAGTAATGAGATGTTGTCACTATGTGATCTGCTGCCCACTCCCGCCTACAGCAATGTACTTATCTGCACTGCAGCTCTCCAGTTCACACTAGCTGGGTTTTCATTGATGCTAACATGGCATCTAACTTCTTTTATTAAATAACAGCTTAGCCTATATCGCCACCCACTAACAAAACTAATCATAATAGCTTAAATTAATGACTAAATTAAATTAGTGACTTTTCAAAAGTTCACTATTGATCTGCTTTGCTAGTGAATTGAAATTTGGATAAATGTTGTTAAATGTCCTGTGCAGTTTTGCCATATATCGTACTTCTACACAGTTATTCCTATGTGTCCTGAGGCAAATTTCAACATTTTACACAATCTGCTCATTTAGTAAAAGTTCTGACTCTGAGGTAGCATTAAAGAAATCGGGAGAGAACAACCCGTGATTCAGGCCTGCATCCATGCAGCTCAGTCTTGTGAAATCTGGCAACACACAATGTATAATACACATTTAACCTAGAAATATGTACACTACCAGTCAAAAATCTGGACACACTTTCCCATTGGATTTAATGTAAAAGTGTGTCCAAACTGTATGTATAAAAAAATAATATGCATATTCAAACTCCTTCATTCCTACTGCAATTGGACTATTAAATGCTTCTGATGGAAATTAATATTTATCATTTAGATTTTTAGCTGCTGGTATACATGACCAAGCTGTCGCTCAGTACTGCTGCACTGTCACTTTATTTGTTTGATGTATGTTTTTATTTTTTTATATTCTTAATGATTGGTTTTAAAGGTGATTATTATTTATGAACAGTATGAACTGAGGACTGAATTACCCTGTAGGGATAAAGTTGTCTTTGACTTTACTTGCTCACTGTAGTGCAAAAAGTACAAAACAAACAAACAAAAAAATTCAGCCACTAGTTAATGGACTTATCAAGCAAGTGTCCCTTTCTTTACAATACTGGAGAACAGATCAAGTAAACAATAAAACACAAAAACAGCTTATTGAAATGTTTTTAAAAAATTGCATTTTAAAGATGCCTAATTAAAAATTTCCCACAATATATCGCATGGCTATATAAATATAACTATGGATCTTAGCAGTATGGCTATATCACTGTAAAGCTGGATTTATACTCACGTGGCGTCTGCTTAAGGTCAGTTACTGTCCGCAGAGGCTCGACACACACCTCTTCCAAACCTGATGTGCACCCCTGGTATGCAGACGGTTACATGAAAGTATTCCCTTGTGATTGGTCAGTTTGGGATTACGCGTTTCCGGTTAGCTGGATCTTCTTACTGAATTTGTGTGGTAACCGCGATTTTTAAAAACAACACCCAATGGATCAAGTTGATGAGAGGCTGATCAAATTATTTCTTCGTTTCCACATGCTCATGAGGACACTGCACCATGTTGGATGCCATTGTGTTTTAAAACAGGAAATACCTACCGGAACTGAAGTGAACCATCAAAAGAACTTCGTCCTGTTGAGTTTACCAGCCGATACCACCCCTGCTGCCACCTTCAGATTAGGAAGAGAAACTGCAGCACGACAATAAAACAACGCGTACCACCTATGCTCGAGTCAGAGAGCCCACTTCACCAGCATCAGCTGTAACCATGTAATAATATATGATAACAGCATGGCTATATCACTGTAAATATGGATGCTAGCAGCATGGCTATATCACTTTAACTATGGATGCTAGCAGCATGGCTGTTTCACTGTGAACATGGATGCTAACAGCATGGGTATATCACTGTAAACATGGATGCTAACAGCATGGGTATATCACTGTAAACATGGATGCTAGCAGCATGGGTATATTACTGTAACCATTGATGCTAGCAGCATGGCTATATCACTGTAAATATGGATGCTAGCAGCATGGGTATATCACTGTAAACATGAATGCTAACAGCATGGGTATATCACTGTAAACATGGATGCTAGCAGCATGGGTATATCACTTTAAACATGGATGCTAGCAGCATGGGTATATCACTGTAAACATGGATGCTAGCAGCATGGGTATATCACTGTAACCATTGATGCTAGCAGCATGGGTATATCACTGTAAACATGGATGCTAGCAGCATGGGTATATCACTGTAAACATGGATGCTAACAGCATGGGTATATCACTGTAAACATGGATGCTAGCAGCATGGGTATATCACTGTAACCATGGATGCTAGCAGCATGGCTATATCACTGTAAATATGGATGCTAGCAGCAAGGCTATATCACTTTAACTATGGATGCTAGCAGCATGGCTATATCACTGTAAACATGGATGCTAACAGCATGGCTATAATACTACACCCATGGATGCTCCATGACCTTCAACTTAATTTTGTGAATTCCATTTTTTTCCAGCCAAAACGAACCAAACAACAAAAGAGCTCCTTGTTTGTTACAGTGCATTGGTAGAAAATATGGGTGTGTTGTGCAATTAGAGCACCAGAGTTCATTTGCAAATTAAATGAGAAATATCTGTTTTCAACGGTACGAATGTGTTCAATGCCAGGGATCTCAAACTTTGGTCCTCGACCACTGCTGTCCTGCAGATTTTAGAACTTTCTCTGCTCCAACGCACATGATTAAAATTAAATCGATCCAAAAAGCTTGTAGTCATACTCAGTGTGGTGACTCATTAATTTGTGTCAGATGTGTTAAAGTAGCGAGACAACTAAAAACCTAGGGGACAGATGCCCTCGGGGACCAGAGTTTAAGAATCTCTGCTCTAGTCCTTATCATGAGTCCATGTTCATTTTTAATTATGAAGTTATGAAGCCATAATTCAGGATATGTTCACAGCCTTGAATATAACAGTTAGGGAGGGGAAGGTGTTGGTGGTGAGGGGCATCTGAGGAGGTCAGAAGGGGTCGGCTGAATTAAACCCCCGTGGAGGTGGGCGGGATGCTTTCTTGCTGGGGTGAATGAGTTCACTGCAAGAAGACGTTTAGTGAGAGATGCCCACTGAGTTTCCCCCTCAGTCACTTATGATGCATTTCAGACTACACACTAACCTCGCCTGTGCTCAAACAGAGAGATGCGTAAACACATGCATGGCACTGGGGAAGCAGATGGGTGTGAGGACTGGCGTCATGCCCAGGTTTTTCTTCTTTTAGGTTTTGTGTGCATGTGAAATAAGTGCCAGCTCTTCTTCCAAAATACATAAAAGAAATCAACGAACAAGAGATATGTGAAGTTAATCATTCAGCCAGCTCGACAAAGGCCATGTTGTAAAAGAAACAGTCTGTTGTTGGCATAAACTTCAGACAACAAAGCAGCTTTGATTGTTATGACACAGGCTCGTCCTCATTGTGACCTACATGCCCGCTACAAGATGTCTTGGAACTCTGGATTTGAGTAAATTATTAGAGATATTTCAAGAAAGAATCACGACCAGCAAGGCTAGAGTTGCATCTCATATCGATCAGTTAAACTCAGGGATTGTTTTCTTTGCCAGTTTACAGCTCATGGTGTACAGAAACAAGGATGACTAGACTTTCCTGGCTTCTGGTTTCTACTTTTTTTAAATTCCTACTGTTACTCAGAAGGTTCTCTTGGAGATGGGTATGGGAATTTCCATGCACTCAAAAGGTGTTAGCAAAGTTATAAAGATTTCAAAGGAGCTTTCTAAGGGGTGGTGGGGGTTCCTATTATTGTTGTAACCTTAAGATTTCTATGCTCAAGTGCAAATGAAAATAGAATGAGTGGAAAAAAAAACAGCATAGTTTGATGAGGGCAGAGTAGGGTGACTGTTTTGGTCATGGAAGGTTGGAGGGGGGCTGATGGGTGGCAGCCGTAACCAAGGCCACCAATAATTTAAAAGGAGAGCGGAAAAGGGGGTGTGTCACGGGGAGGGAGGTAAAAAGGGGAAGCAGTAGAAGTGGTTGTTGTGTGATCAAAGGCTCAGCAAATTGTGTCACGTGTTGCATTTTGATTTACTTTCAAAGCAAGGGGGGTTGGTGATAGTTTTTTTTTTTTTTTTTTTTTTTTTTTTTTTTTTTTTTTTTTTTTTTTTTTCCCCTTTACACCCTTTTTTTCTCCTCTCTTTTTTTTCCCGGCTCGCCCCCAGTTCTTCCCAAACCTCCAAAA
>JBAMHW010000012.1:10690961-10702690 GCA_037177495.1 Rhadinocentrus ornatus
GGCGGGGGGGGGGTTTGGGTTTGGTGGGAGAGGGGGGGGGGGGGGGGGGGGGTTTTTTTTTTTTTTTTTTTTTTTTTTTTTTTTTTTTTTTTTTTACAATTTTAGCAACATTTTTCTAGCTACTTCTTTTTCTCTCGGATAATCCAGAGCTTTTCCGAAGCTCTAAAAAAAATCTACAAATGAGGGGGAAAAGTGATAAATGCAACAGAAAAGTCCCCACGTTATGAAGTACTGCTAATTTTGTATTTAGATTGATTTTATAGTACTTCAAGGACAGTTTCACATCAACCTGAACAAGTACATTCTCCACAGGTGTTTTTTTTAGAAAGGGGTGGGAAGCTGTTTGGGGAGGAGTGGTTAGCTTGAGTGACAGGTGGAGTTCAAATCCCTGCCAGGAATTCATTGAGAGTGTGGCCTGTGTAACAAGATATTCATGTGAAAGGCAGCCTCCCCCAGAGGCTGGACAGACAGGGGTAGACCAAAAGCCTCCTCGCAGCACTTAGGGGGCGCTAGATGCCCTCCACCCAACAACCTTGGGTACAGAGGAGCCAAGCAACCGGGTGTTTCCAAGCGGGTGGGTTGAGCTTGATTTGGGGCCTTAGCAGGGAGAGCACAAAAGCAAAGCACGTTTGCATATGTGCTCGCTTCTCTTTTGTCCACATGACCAGTAGCTGTGACCCAATTCACCATCTCTCATCTAAACCCAGCTCCCTTTTTGTTTTCTCCTTTTCTTCTTTTTTTTTTTTTTTTTTTGCTCTCCATCCTAAAATCCATCAACGCCTATGTCAACATCTGACAAGAAAATAAAATTAAAAAAAATCCCGGTGGTGGAGATAATGGTGCAATGGCCAGTCTCTAAAATAACAACATGGTCCACAACAACAACTCTGTCCCATTTGGACTGCAAGAGCCCCCGCACAATGGCCTAGTGTTCAGGGCCCAGGGGCGCAGGCGGGGCTCCCCACTGCCATCCAAGCTGTTAGACAAGCAGGAGAGAGAGGTCACAATCACACAGCAAGTGCTCCACTTCCTGATCCTCCTTTGGACTCACTGAGACACAGAAGCAGACTCCTCAGATCCTCCTACACTGATTTGTCTTCCTCAGCAGCATGCACATTGCAAATTGAAAATGTTACCTCATTTGACCGGATGTGATGCATGCACCAGAGAAGTTTGCAAATTAGCAAGTTGCGTGGAAACCAGGCTAATTTATCTTTCTTTACCTTCAATTGTGACATTGTCCAAAAGCTTTAAAAATGATCAGACTAAATGTGGATGTGATGTGTAACTCTACTGTCTTCCAGTCAAAGCTATGCTGCCCTCTCCTCACTATTATTTGGTGCAAGCAGAACATATTTGAGAAAACACTCTGGAAAGGATGAGGCAACTGCATCTCAACTCACTGAAAATGGTTACCATTAAGTCCAAGCCTAGATTCACACTGCCTGCCTCTTTGTTTTCTTTCTGCGCTCTCCTGTGATAGCAATCCATTTGTTTCAAAATGAACATTGGAGCCTAATCTTTTCCAATTCATCACACTTGCTCACCCTGTGTGTGGGAGATTTGAGGGGGAGCATTTAAAAAATAGTTTTTTTTTTGTTTTGTTTTTTTCTAAAAGGTGCAAGTTAAAATCCTAAAGGACGTAGAACTTGTATTTTTTCAGGTGCAGAAATCAATTTCTCCATGACTTCTTCATAGGCAATCTGATTTGCATTTGACCCTTTCACTCCTGACTCACCCTCACACTTTGGTGCTTCAGGTGCTTTCAGGCCCCCTCTTCACTTGGACTGCCACACACCTACCCTGTTCCCAACATGATGCATTTGGGGTTCAAAGGTCAGGGGTCAGCCGCAGGAGAAGGGTATCTCGGGTCATCGGCAGTGGCTCAGAGTAGCCAAGAGCTTGGCGCCACAGAGCTCACTGATTGGGTCTCCTTTGGTCATTGGGTTAATAGGATAAGTGGCCTCCAGGTCAGGTTGACCAGTTGTAATGCTAATACAGGAGCTTGTCTCTGCGCTGTTGACCGGGTGGAGTGTAGATCCGGGATTTGGGGACTCCGCTTGGTTACAGTTTAATCCAGACTACTTTGAACAGATCATTATTTAATTTTAGTGAATGGCTGGCGGCTGCAGTTCTGCTCCACTTTTTCTCTCATTTCTATCTTTTACTTTGTGCCTTTGCACTTTTATTGCTCCCTCGAAGTGCTTGTGTGCTTTGATTGTGCAACGTGATATCTTTTAACTTCCCACACAGACACCTCTTGGGATTGTATTGTAGTGCATCCGCAAGATCTGTGATTAGATAAGTTGTCAAAACCTGTAGTGAAGATAATTTTTTTCTTCTATTCTTAATTCTGTGGCAACCTCCTAAACACTTTCTTTCCCACTATCTTCCCACAATAAAAACTGCTTTTTGATTCTTTCTTTTGCTAGTTTAAAAGTAAAGAGGCCACTTCTGCTTCGTGTCCGTGATGCCTGCTGTCTTTTTACCTTTAATCCTCTTTAAAGACGTTGTCTAGGTGCAGGCTTTGCTGAGCTTTTTGCCTGAGAAGTAGGCCAATTTAGTGGCTTTTAAGTGTAATGAGGACATCTGAAGAAAGTCTGATAGACGGTGTTAAGTGTGCTTTAGTGTGAAGCATCATCATCCACTTTCTAAACTAAGACGACAGGATTCCCTGTTGTGACAGCAACATTAATCATTTGAAATGTTAAGAACTGATGCAGACCAGAAATTCAGTTAATGTAAACATCAGCAGATATATGAAAGTACATAAACCCCAGTTTTGCTTATCTGCAGTTATTTTGAGGGCTCAAGTAGAAGCCTCAACTGTCTCTTGAGATTCTGCCGCAGCCAGTAGTTTCAAGATGCTTAATGCTCTAAAGCGCTTTTGTTTTATTGTGGAGAAAGGTGTTAAGTGGATTATAAAGTGCTAAATTAACATTTTCCCTCTGAAGGCGTAGTGTATTTAAGATGGATTAGTGCAAGTGATTTAACCCATATTTCAAAATCCATAAAACTGTAATGCCAAAACTGTCAAACTTTAAGCATTGTGTCTGATGGTGCATGGTGAAACTTACTGGTTTTTTAATTACATGCTCACCCATCAATTGTGTACTTTTTTTCTTCTTCTTCTTCTTTCAGATGCATCCTTTGGGACTATGCAATAATAATGACGAGGAGGACCTGTATGAGTATGGCTGGGTTGGAGTGGTGAAGCTGGAGCAACCAGAGTTGGACCCCAGTTGTCTTACGGTCCTGGGAAAGGTAAAGGACTGCCTGTTTTATGCTTTCAGGTTTCTTTCAGTGTGTCGGTGCGCTACATTTACCCTAACAACTTTACACATACCACATATGTGCAACAGTGAATAAAATAGTTCAGTCCATCATCAAATGATCAGCATCTGCAGTAGTCATGGGTATTTATTGGCTAATGGGAAAAATGGCTCCTACTTTCCATTGTAGGGAGCTGCTTTCAGGCTGCAATAGTGGACAGAGCTCAGTTTTTCCTCTCAGAAATTCACATTGTTACACTATAATGTAGCACATGGATGCTCTAATACTGACAGCTTGTAGACCAAAGAGACGAGAGAAGAATTCACCTGTCTACAAAACAGCTGGCAGCTCAGTCTTAGTCCTGGGGTCCAGTTAAAAGTAAGTAAATAAAATACAATTACTGAATGATCACAGATTATCACACTTCATGGTCCACCACACCTTCAGGAAATGGTGCACTGTTATCACATTAGGCATGCTTGTCTCCTGGGAGGTAGGTGTAGTTACTCAACATAACCCCTCAGATCACTGAGGGAAAGGACACAACTACAGACAGTGACCACTGGGTAAGAATTAAATCAGTCTTCTTTAGAGAAACATAAAAAAAAATCACATCTTAAACATGCTTCTTTTTTATGTAAAAACTGTATGATTCAGACGACTAATGTGCCAGAGAGGCCTAGCATTGGAAACAGTTCTGAAGTTGCTTTTTTTACTTTCACAGTTTGTATGCATGTAAAAACATTTGCATTATAGTGGCCTGTGGATTTGTAAATACAATGGAGAATCATGTTTGTTTTTTGACATGCAACCGTTAGAAAGCCATTTGTGCAGCTGAACATGAATAAGTGATCCAAAGGACACTGCATTTGTAGTATTGATGCCAACTTAAAATGATCAGCTTAACCAGCTGTATATTAGAAGTTAGTCTGGCCAGAGTGAGACCTGGACCAATGGGACATTTTTCTAGAAGTGGGTTGAAACACAAACACATTGAAAGACTGATTACTGATTGTCGTTCTCTAAAGAAAAGAAAAAAATACACAAACACACCAAAAAAAACCCTCAAGCAGGTTGAATAGGGAACAATGCTATTAGGTGTATTAATTGATGCTTTATCTAAGGCACTCCACGAAACACCCAGGAAAATGTTTTTGTGTGCATTTGTCTGTGATTTGTGTATTTGATTAAAACCTCTTTAAGAAATTGTCTTTGATCCCCTGTAGTTAGAGATAATCCATGGTTTTATCTTGTTTGTTGCTTCCCATTGCCGTTAGAATAACCCCCCCCCCTGTGCTACCACCACCACTCCTAACCATCCTTCCTCTCTACTATGCCCCAGACCCCACTGGGGTTTCAGAGTGGTATTTTATCATGTTTTAATTAAGTGTTCCTCTTAATGGAATGTACTATCATTCCCTGGAGGATGAGGAGAGCTGGCTGCAGTCTCGTTTTTCCTGTGCATTTCCAGTGACGGAAAGAGAGCAGCCATTCATGATTTAGAGACCTTTTGCTATGTAGAAATGCAAATGCTTTTTCTTTTAGTGAGGGTTGCTACTACCTAACTGACCCACTGAGACCCAGAAATAGACGCAATATACTGCACACTTCCTCATCTGCTATAACAGATGGATTCATTCCTCTGTAAATAGTCTTTTGATTTCTAGGGAAGGAATATGATTTTCAATGGTAAGTAAAGTATAGAATATAGCCCTTTTAATATGTGTGATGCAAAACGATATATTAAAGGCTCACAGCTTTATTCAGACATCATCTCAACATTTCCTGGATTTACATAGATGTTCTTTTTATTCACATTTAGGAGATGAGAATGCAAAAGGTGAATGAAAACTGTAACAAGTGGAATCAAGTTCTATAGATGTGCAAAGTAATATGTTTATATGCTCACTCAAGCTGAATTTGCCTATTTCATACTTTAGGGAGAATGTGAATAACTTTGCAAGTTCTGTATGCCTAAAATGCAAAGATGACTTAAAGAAAATATGTCTCCCCATTTTTTTATGGCTGCCCACCACAGCTGTTTTAAAATTTTCTTCCTCAAAGTTTGTGTCTGATTAAAATAGTTACTTTTTCTACTGAATAACAACCTCTAAACAACAGTGATACTACACAGCATAGTTTGTTCACTTTATTATGGTAAAGGTTAATGGAAGCATTTCTATTTTTTCTGGCTTTTCAAAAGATCAGTTCAAAATTGCTTCACTAAAGAATGGAAACAAAGTTATTGGCAGAGAAATCTGACATTACATGTAGTTAAAGAATAACAATCACAGTGTTAAAACGATGCATTATTACCCTGAATATGTAGCTAAAAACCGGGCTGCAAGCTAAAACTTAAGGCTGTTCCATAATTGAAAGGGCATGAGAGTGAACCTCAAACAACGAACAATGCTGTTTCAGATGTTTCTCTTGTGTTGACAATAGTTGTGTGAATAGATTTTAATGCAAACATCATGCTAAGAGAAAAGGAAGCTAACATAATAATATTTAAGGGCCAACAAAGGGGATCCATTTGTTGCTTCTACAACTGTTCAGAAACATGGAATTACCTCCACAACTAACCATAGTTTGCATTTACCCGCTTTCATAAATTTTATATATTGTGTACAAAGAAAAGCCATGAGCAAATCGGCTTCGATCAGCAGTGGGGAAGTCTGTAAGCATTGTTCGCTTTCTTTATCTTGGCAGCAGATGTTTTCTGCCACAGTTGGCATTTTGCCACACTTTCCACATCTGCACCTGCTAACATCATTACTTACATTAAAGTATTGCACTGAGGAGCTGCAGGGTGATATAATCTGCAATGTTTCACAAGAAGCAATAAGAACATTTGCTGAACAGAAATGTCTTGCTGTAACTTAGTTGTGGTGATTCGTTGTGCTGCTCACCTTCATATTCTGGATTTTGATCCAGATCTTGAACTTAAGGTGTAATTCAACCAGTCAAAGGAATGTTTCCAAATCCTCTTTTTATCATGCTGATGCTTCTCCAAGAAGAAAACTCTCTCTTGTTTTTACGATTGTAAACTGCTAAGAGATACAATCGTTGCAAAGATATGCTAGCAGTACCCAGGATTAGGAATAACTGGGCCTGATCGTGCCAGGTTCACTTTAATGGCATCACAGGCAAATCCATAACACTACTATTAGGAGCTAAGTCTAATGTCTGTCTGATGTATGATCCAGTATACAACAGTGCCAGATACAGATCAGGTATTGTATGTAAATGGCATGAATCTTAGCCAAGTGAGCCACGAGGATACCTTTTGTATGTAAAACCCTAGACTTGCGCTCACTGGACTCAATCACAGCAAATAGCTAATGAGCAGGCCATTTTTATGCATTCTGGGTTAGATGTTTTGAACTGAATTGGGGATGGCAGAAACATTGGTCTGTGATCTTTTGGCCTCCAGCCAGCCTCCCCAACTTCTAGACCACTCTGATTCCTCTGTGTTTATTCAGTAGGGACTATAATTGGAGACGGGATAGCCCATTGTTACATCTTGACAAACCCTCATCCGGAGCCTGAACACAGCTGGGTGCTTTTGCATTGGCACTGCTGCTTTTGCCAGACCAGACAGTGCAGTCCTTACCCCCTGCTAGTCTGCTTACTCTACCCAGCCAGCCAGGCCCCTACTCTGAAAACTGTGCCCTCCAACACAATTCTCCCTGCCCGGTCAGGCCTTATGCTCTGCAGCCCCTCCCCACTCCTGCCCTACCCAACTGGCCCCTGACTGAACCCCCTTTGCTGCCACTTTGCCACCAACAGTGTTGGGGTCTTGTCTGGTCAGTTTAGATTGTAATCCATTACAGGATCCCAACAAACCCACAAAATCAATTGTAGGAGAAAGAAAAGATGTTTATCTTTATCAGTGTTAATTAAATATAGTGTCTAGGAACGCAGGGCCCTGAGCTGTACTACAAAGCTGATCAAAAGGTAGAAATGACCATTTCCTTCTCTATTAATAGTTAATGTATATCTGAGGAAGGGCCCATCTCTGTAAGACATATGTAGGAGCCAATATTGTGCTAAGTAAAGTTGAGATTTTAATTGTAGGTTACAGTGTCTTTTTTCATTTTTGTATTTTGGTGTTTGTTGTGCCACACCATTACTGCCTTTTTTTTGCTTAGTTGTCAAATTTCCTATAGCACTCGAAGTAGACACTGCGTATGCCAGAGATGGGATTTATGGCTCTTTGAAGGGAGCCAGATCTTGAGGAGCTGTTGTTTGCAAAGAGCCATTCAAAAGACGGACAGGATAAGCCCGAGGAGTCAGGCAAATTCGAGTAAATTTTTTGGATAGAACTCTGTATTTGTTTCTGAACAATACTCTCTACCCATAGATGCTTCACATGAATGGAGCGTGTTGGACTTCAGACCTCTATGATGTCACAAATGTGATGGAGGCAGTGTGGAAAATTTGTATATAAAAAGAATGGCTCACAGCTGTGACTCGGTTCCCAACGTCGATTTTAAAGAGCCGTTCAAAAGAGTCAGTTTGTTTATGAACGTCACATCTCTAGCGTATGCACTTTGCAACACATTGAAGGGTGATGTTAGATGTCTGTGTGTGGATTAATAGGTGTGCTACAAGTACAGAGAAAAAATTGTTTTTGGACCGTTACTCTAAGTTATGTTATTAAAAAGACATTGTAACAGTAATTGGAAGTGTCATCTGAGGACCGTTGTGAAACCCAAACAAAGTTAGTGCCTGGATAGCTCAGTTGGCAGAGCATCTGTCTCCCATGCGAGTCCCCCAGGGGACGAATTTTAACTCCTTCCAATTGGGTCCTTAGGCATGACTTTTAATGCTACTGCCTACCTGCTGTAAGTCGCTTTAAAAGCATCTGCAAAAAAATGACTAAGTTTGGATGTGTAAATATACCTGGATAAAACAATAAATAGAAACCACACAACACACCTGACTCTTAGGTGATTTGTGAGTAAGGAACAGTATTATATTTATGAGTCAAGCCGATCAAACCTTGCCTCCTGTTAAAAGTTGCAAGTGGCTGTAGAACTAAGATTAGTGTTTGGCACTACACAATGCATTTGGAGCAATGCTCTTGGATCTTTCTTGCTCTCAGCTACTCCTACAAGCTATAACATTTGCCACTAAAATATCTTGATTTAAAACTTTTTTTCCTTAGATTTAAAAAAAGAAATTCTACTCATTCATTCATTCAGCTGAGTGACTCTTTGATTTCAGTTTGCTTTCATTGTCACAAAGGAATTCTTCGACATCTTAAGTATTAGCAGGAGAGGAAAACCCGGAAACAAGGTTGATCATACCAACCTCTGAAGTCCATGCGCAAACCTCACTAATGCGCTACTGTGCCATATATATGTACACAATTCCTTCCTGCTCTTCCTGTGTGGTTCCTGTGAGAGCTGCAGGACTGTTAAACCTCTGACCTTAGTGTGCCACAGCAGTAGCTCCTCCCCCCTCTAACAGCAGCGACACCAGCAGTGATCATCAGTTCCTACTTCAGCAAACTGGTTTTGAAATTTTGCTTTGGTCATAAAAGCTGAATTTGGAAACTTGCGCTGCATCAGGACACAGTTGCATGTGCCGTTGTTGATTCCATTTTCCCTGCTGCTTTCTCTGAGCTGATTGTAAATCATGCTCACACCTCTGCACACATGTATACATTCTCAAGCTGAACTATTTATTGCAGCCAATAACATATTCTTAGTTGTCATTTCCTTCCTGCTGCTTGACTTTCTCAGAATTGGCCTACCTCCCTTTTCTACTCTGTCTCCACACACACATTCTCTGAGAGCTTTGGCAGCTCCTCTGGAACATGAAATCATGCCACTGGCTTTCATTGGGGAGCTAAGGTTGGTCAGGCCCTTTGACACCTTGCCAGTCAGATATTTCTTCTTTTAAGGACCACGGTGTCAATTCAGCGGCCACATGGGGCCTTTAGCATGCCGGCTTTCTTTCTTTCATCTTGCCAGGTCTCTCATGACTTCAGTCCCCGACCCGAGCAACCAGAGGAGGAAAGGGCGAAGAGTGAAAAGGTGGGGAGGAGGGTTGGGTGTGGGGAGTAAAAAGTGGGAGTAAGAGGAGCGAAGGAGATGATGATGATTGCAAATGTGTCTTGTTTATGTGGATTTGTGTAATTGGCATTTCTTTTACACACCACAAGAAGAAAAATGCAACCCATCCTCCCGCAAGGCCGTGCAGCTTGTGTAAAGCTGGCTTCTTGGCTGGCATAGCATGTAAAACTCCCTGGTATGTGATTGTTGCGTGTGGCATGGTGCTGCCCTTAACCAGCTCATCTCTGAACCATGATCAGTTCCACCTTAAGCACCAGCCAAAGACAACAGTTCGACTGGCCTAACTTTCAGCTGCTACAAAGCACTTAAAAATAACTGGAGCAACAAGAAACGTTTCAAGAGCTTTATTGACATATCCTCCCAGAAATAAGGCAAGCCACTTTCAAGTTTTTGCCAGAGGCGCGCAACCATAAAAAGTGTATCCTGTGTGGGAAGCTCTGTATTTGACACACACAAACATGATCCTAAAACCACAGTTGCCATGGAACAATGTGAGCGGGCAGTGTCTTTTTCTACCGTGGCCCTCAACTTGGCACTGTGGGACAGCAGGCCAGAGCAAACAGCTGCTGCGTCTTAGTGCTAAGTGGCTTTTGGACTCCAACTGTGTCTGGCATCTCAGCCAGAGCTGCAGAGAGAGAGAGAGAGAGAGAGCATGTGCAAGAGAGAGAAGAATGACCAGGATATAGAAAATACACCATGGATTACAAGAACGATGGGCATCTGAGAAGAAGAGCAAACCATATTAAAGAAAAAAGAAGTGGCAACAGATGAGTGTGATATTACAGGCGACTGGCTCTCAGCCTGTGGCCAGGTTAGCCGTCCTACACACTCAGGTGCGTTTTAGAGGTCGTCCAAAGGCCACGGCAATGCCAGTAGGGTGTCATGCCGCAAAAACTTGTAAAGAAGCTTCAGTGTTGGACTGAACGGCTTGCATTTGACCTTATTTGAAGATCACTTACAGTACTGAGAAAAGTTTTTGAGAAACCTTCATGCTGTCAGGAAAACATGAAGCAGGTGTAGTGATTTAATCAAACATGCTGACATGCCATATATAAGGTTTAAAACAGTTTGTTCAATTCCAAAACGCTTAAAGTTGATATTTGATCTGATCACTTTTATTCTTCATTGCAGTCTGAACCCCCTTAGCTTTCATGTGATTTCTGTGGGTACATTCACACCAGCCCTTCTGATTCAAATCCTTGTTCGTTTGCTCAGAAACATCCTGTTCATTTGGGGTGGTGTGAATACACAACTGAACTCTGCACATTAAAGAAGCAAACTCAAGTCAGCCTAAAACATATTTTGCAGTTTGCTTCCAGTGAACCAGTTGCAGGAAACTGACTACATTATGTTACCCTGCATTAACCAATAGATGAGTGAGGTCTTTTTTTTGTTGTTGTCTGGTTGTCTCCTTCAGTAATTCTTGATGCAGCGCCACCTATGGCGAGGAGAGGAATATTTTATTCAGATAGTTCGATTTGTTTGATTAAGTGCAGTGTGAAAACAAATTAGGACCCGAAGAATGTTGCAACCTCCCATTTTACAGTGTCGGTGGACATTTATAAGCGAATGCTACCTTTAAGAAGTATTCACAGGATTTTCCAAAGCTCCTCTGTGGATGTTGGATGCCTTTCGGTTAGTTTTCTGTCAAGATGATCCCACGCTGTTTTAACCTCCTGAGTCCTAGCGACATCACATATTTTGTTGTCTGCACCATAATACTACGTTCTGTGGAACTGGAAACTGTTAAACACTTACACTGCCATTTGCTGATGTCAGAAGAGACTTTGTTTTTAATTTAAAATGATACTTATATCTACATCATATATAGTATATGTATAATCATAGAAGTTACAAGTGGCTGTGTATAATTACAAATCATACATATTTATTTATTGGTTTCTCCTAACCCCCAAAAAGGTAAGAAACCTCAACAAAAGTTCAAATAATGCTCAGGTTTAGGGAGGTTAATAATAAGGTCCAGGCTCTAGGAAGGATTCATCAGTCCATCAGACCTGATTCCACTGATTTTCAGTCCAGTACTTGTCATTCACCTCAGCCTCCTGGCATCTTGACAGCAACCCCTTTTTATGGAGACCAGTTCTGACGAGGCTTCAGTGAACAGAAGAGGCTACAGGTCCAGATGTATCTCTTAGGTCTTATGTCAGGTCTTTGCTGGACATTTTCCCTAGGTACAGTGTGTAGCTTATTTGTTTTTTTGTGAGCAAAAATCAAGAATTGCTTTCATAAATACGTATTTTACCAAAGTCTAATCACAGTCCCATCCAAAGTAAATCGTTCTCGTAGCTTAGAATTAGATGTTTATAAATACACAGGTGGCGGCGCACCCAACTGGAGGCTGCCATGTTGCAT
>JBAMHW010000012.1:10702790-10733150 GCA_037177495.1 Rhadinocentrus ornatus
AAGCTAACGCGGAGGTTGCAGCTTTCTGCTGGATAGGTGAGTTAATGCAATCTAACAGTGAAGTTTATTTTGCCATTGTTAGAAACAGGGCAGCAACTACTTTATCCTCCCGTTTCAGTTGGATCGTTTACTGTTACTTGCTATATAAACGGCTAATTTGTCAGTTAGCCTAAAGTAGGAAAGCTACGTTGCTACAGTTTTCAGTTGTTACTCTTCACAGAAGGCATACCAGCAGGCGACCGTGCACTTCTTTCAGACGGATTTTCCGAGGGCTTTCCCTCCTGTTTCATATTTTATTTCAGCTGATTTGTCAACGGGATAGGGGTAGTTGTCCTCCTTCTAGTCAGACAAAGAAGACCAAAGTAAAACCAGTTTCTCATCGTTATTTAATCACCAGAACCGCAGCATTCTAACGCAGAAATATCTCTCAGATTATAATTATTTTCTAACAATATATCGCCCACCTCCCTGGATAAATCAGCGGAAATACATGTTATTAAACACAGAATAATGTTACAGCAGCGCCAACAGTCCACTGACCTGCTTTTACTCCCTCTTTCTCTCCCTTCATCAGATGATCTCTGAGTCTGCAAGTCACAAAAAACAATTTCACACAATAACATTAGCTCATTAGCAGTAGCTTGATACCAAATACATGGAGGGCACGCTTGTAACTAATCGACATAAAAAACATTATTATGTATCGTTCTGTACCTCATCACCTGACGGGACACCCGAACTTCTTAGAGATGTTGACATTTTACATTTATGAATCTCCACGGCTTCCATAGTTGTAATAACGCTCTAGAAACGGTGAGGTTCCAGTAGAGCACTACTCGGTTGCTTACATTACATTAGCGCACCACTAGATGGGAGTAATTCTTACACACTGGGGCTTTAAGCGCAATACTTTCATATACTGTTCATTTTCTGCGTCTTTTGCTTCTTGTTTTGTCTTCAACTTGTTAGTTTCCTCAGTTTTTAAGCAGACACTGGAGACCATGCTGAGAGATGTCAGATTTTCTGCCAATATTTGCTCAGGTATCACCTACTTCCAGTAAGCTGCTAGTAACAAAGTGATTAAAGATGCCATTTAAAATGGATTCTTTGCTCATTTTGTAACATTCATCCCTTGAGTAAGGTCTCTTTTTTTCTGCTTGAATGAATCATCTATTAAACTCATTCTTCTAAGGATGAGATGAAATTGAATGTAAACAAAAACTTTTAAAGATCTTCAGAAAGCCTGGAGAACAACTGGACCAAATCACTATGCAAGATTAAAAGAAAGTTGGAAACAAAACAGAGAAATTAGTGTTTTGCAAACTGAATAGTAAGACTGTCAGATCAGTAGGACTATTTGTTAATGCGAGTGAATGCGCAGGCTACAGCTCATCCCCTGTTTATCAGTGTGGATAAAGAAGACCAGAAGGCTGGCAGATTGGCTTGTTTTGATGCAGACAGCTGAATGACTCACCATCTCCGTCTCTTCACGCTCTTCTCACCCTTTTTCCTTCTCTCGTAGGAAGAAAACTTAATGCAGAAGAGAGGCTGATGGAGAGAAAATCCTTGTAGTTCTGCTTTCTACAGCCTCCAAGGTGTCTCAGGAAATTGTGGTGAAGCTGTAGCCATTATCGATTTTACAACAGCGGTTTTTGTTTGTAACAGAGTTTGATTTAAGCTCCGGCTTTCTAAAAGAAAAGCTTTTCACGGCGGAGTCTTAGAGATGCAGAATATTGATGTGACAATTTTCGCCTGTACTCAGGCTGAAATGATAGGGCTTTGTTGCTTTCAACTGAGTGCTGAAAAATGAAAATCAATATCTTTTGTTTAAAACGGGACGCTCAACACTGGCGGCTGTATAATGAAATAGAACTGAGGTGAATGAACTCCTCTGCTTTTGTTGGAAAAGTTTCTAATCTTTAAAGTTTTGAATTTCTCATTTTTCTTGCCAACTTTTGCCAAACTCAATGGTTTAGTAGTACAACCATAGTTCTAAAAAAGTTGGGACATTGTGTTAAATGTAAATAAAAACAGAATGTGGTGATTTGCAAATCTCATGAACTTATATTTTGTTCCCACTAGAACACAAATAAAACATCAGACGTTGAAACTGATATTTTTTGGCTCATTTTGAAGTTGATGGCAATAATGCATTTAAAAATGTTGAAACAGAGGCAACAAGCAAATAGGCATCGCTGGCAAATCAAAGAATCAGCAACTATTTCTGCCTCCGAAATGCCAGATGTCAGTCCTGAAGTCAGTCAGATAAGTTATTGGACATAAATAAACTCTGCTAATGGCTTTTGCTTGGGTAACGTGCACAAGCTACAGTAACTTTTGAGCTTTTTCCTCCACCTGCTTCTCACTCCAAACAGACCGCACAAACACTTTCAAACACCACAGTGTGGAGGGAGGGATAGAAAGAGGAACTGTAAAAGAGAGGAGGAGCAGCAGGAAGAATAAAGGTTGCGAGGCATGGAGCACTCAGCGGCTCTCCTTTCATGTTTGTGTACGCCTCAACTCGCTGATATTATCTCTGCCCCTCTTCCTGGTGGGATGTCGGGAGGGAGATTTCCACTGTGACCAGGCGTGGGCTTCTCACTCCCACTTTAAAAAAAAAAAAAAATCCTCCCCTAAATCACGGCTTCAGCATGTTTCATGGCCGTTTGAGGCAACCGGGATCCCACTGCGCCTGTTTCCATAGTCACTGGGAAGCTCCTTGTGTCATGTGGCTCAAAGTGAGCCGTTCCTGGGCCGAATTACTCAGCTTTCAATAGAAGGCCAAATGACCATTATTAGACTTCACAGCTCAGGCCTCTATTTAAAGAGAGAAGAAAGGATCCCTGGGGACTTGAGATGAGAGAGAGATTGATGGGGAGAAAGAAGGCAAGGGAAGAAAACAGAGAAATGGGCACAAGAGGAGAGAGGAAGAAGTAACATGGAAAAGAGAAAGTTAATTTGGTATTACTGAGGAGTAATTTCCGCGCCCACCCATTTTATTTCCTCACCCGCACATTGATCTTTGGTCTTAACGGATGTTTTTTTTAACATCAACCTCTGCAAAGCTCTCCTGTCTGTCAAGCAACATCAAAACAAAAAGAGAAGAGCAGCTCGATCAAAAGATGAGCTGTGGAAAAAGTAAATCTTAGAAAAGCTAGACATCCACCCACATCAAACAAAGCCCTGTTTTTCTCCTTTCATCTCCATCTTGAGTGCATGAGAATCCTCCTGTAAGTCGGCCCATGTTCTCCATGAGACTCGAGGCCCTCGGCCTGGCACCAGAACCGGAAACTGAAGCTTCCTGGTCCCACACAGCTAATCTGATGCCTCTCTCCTTTTATACATGAATCCTGGAGTGGAGGGTTAGCAAGGGTGAAAATGGCATCCTGCTCTTGCGGTTCAAAACTTTCTTTCAAGCTCTGCCAGGGAGGCAAAGTTGGACCCAGCACAAGGAGACGGAGAATAAACGATGTGTGCTTGAGAGTGTGTGGGTGTCTGAGGGCGACATTGGAGCTGACTCTGAGATAGTGAGGTAATGGAAGAGGAGAAACCGAAACATGGAGATAGGAAGAGGGGGAAGGATGGGAATGCACCTGGCAAGGAGACATGGGAAATTTTGTTTATTGGAGAATATACAACGATAAAACTTAACTGGAAAATCAGTTGTTGACCGATCTGTTGACCAGACAGATGACTTGCCTGAGATGAGTCAGTTACAACGAGCTGTTATATAGAGTCATGGCTAAAGGAAGTGAGCATTATGCATGTTTCAGTCCAACCCAGTTTATAGCTGCTTTGATGCTGCCATAGGGATGCAGGAGGAAGAAAGAAGGGCTTTGCTGAGGAGCTGGACTCTGGTAGTAGTGAACTCACGAGAGGTTTATTCAAGCTATGTTTTCTCTGCAGTTTGACGCCATTAACAGTCTTAAGATTGAGATGACGTCCCTTTGCGAGCATCATTGTAAATCAATCAGAACATTTATATGTATAGTTTAGTTAAGCTGTGGTTACAACCCACTCAGGCCATTTAATCGGAATACGATCTGTTTCCCAGAATGGAAGCACTAAAGATAATTGCTTTACAGATTGGTTTACAAAACTCCTCTTTCACTTTGTTGGAATTGGGCTTTTTTTACACCCAGACAGAAAAAGAACAGAAACATCATAGCAAGCCTTTTCTGTATGGAGCCATCTCATGCATACTTTTTTTTTTATTGGTAGAAATAAGTATGTTGGTCCCATTACTTTGCTAAACTTTATTCTTTCTTTTTCAGCTTATAGGTGAGTTTTTCTATAGTTAAGAATCTATCTTTTGCAGTAAACAATAGGTTGGTGTTTCAGTCTTTTTTTCATTTCAAAGAAATGACTTTGCCGTTGTAAGAGGAATCTTTAGCAAGTTTTAATTTATGTGCACATTTTCTTCAAGATATCCAAGATATGAGACACACTATCACCATGACAGCCGACTGAATAGATTCCCAGAAAAGTTGTATTTTCACAATTTTAGAAGACATATGTGGTCTGAATACGGGTGTTTATATCGTCTCTATAATGATTATTGAATTTTTAATTTGAGGTGTTATAACAATAAGATTCTTCAAAGCAAATTCTTTTCATTTCTGTGATTATTACAGTTCGGTGTCCTTTCTACATATCGTACTACACCTTCTCTGGAATTTCCTCACCCAGCTCTTGTTCCCACTTCGCCTAATCAACATAGTTGATTTTTCTTTTAAATCCATGGAGCCAAATTTTCCTGATTTATATTTATAATCATGAGCTATCCATTTCAGTGATCCAAGTTCTTTTTCCCATTTTTATCTATTTACTAGCGGAGTACCATTACGTTTACTGAGTACTACATCTTCCATGTAGCGGTTTCTTCTGTTGCTTCTGGGTCGAAGATTGCAGCAGGAGCATCCAGAGCTTTCAGGCCGCTTTAACTTGTACATGCAGGAGTAATTTCAATCAGTATTATTTGGGTGTCCTAGTGTGACTTAGTTTTTTTTTTCTAGTCTGATTTTGTTTGGACTAATAAATGCCATAAGCAAAAATAAAATCAAATGTCAGGATGTAATCTAATGTGAGCTTACCAGACCTCTGATGCTCACCTGTCATCTCTCCTCGAGGCTACGTGAGCAGATTCTTGCAAAAAGTTCCAAATCTTGAGTTGCGTTCTAGCTAATCTACCCTCACGGATTTGATGTAAGAGAAAGTTTGCAGTCTGGTTCTACTGCAGCGACCCTTATCTTGAACTAATGGATTCCAGTAATGAAGTAGCAGATGGTATAAAAGAAGCAGGGCTGGACAATTATTCAATATCAATATATATCGCAACATACTTTTATTCAATAATGGTAATATGAGTTTTCAACAAATTTCCGATATTTCGATATACATACAGTATAAGATTACAGCATTTCACTGACTGGCGTTCAAGCTGAACAGAAAGAGCTGCAACACATTGGCTACTTGCGTGATGACGTACACCTGACCAACGAGTCGCGACCAAGCCCAGCAGCAGTTGGCTGTGCTCAGTGTGAGGTTGAAGGCTAGGCTAGGCTAGGCTAGGCTAAGCTCCAACGCTGCTAGTTTTAGCTCTGACACGAGTGCTCATGTCTGTAATGCAAACGTGACTGAACAAGCTTCTACAAGCAAAGAGAAAGCAGACGAAGTAGTTAATGAGAGGAAAGACTAACTCTGTGGTACGGAAGTTGATTCGCCAACTTAGCGACTTTGTTCTGTTTGTTTTCACTCCCCTCTAGCAACAGATCTAGCGACTTTTTCTGGTATTATTGGAGACTTTTGGGGACTGACGCCCCCAATCTTTTTTTTTTTCTGTTTTTTTTGTAACAATTCTGAGCACTTCTCTTTTTAAGCCTAGTTGAAGCACCTTTGTTTAAATCTATAAGAGTAACATGATAAGCCTAAGTTGTAGTTTAAAGTTAAAGCTATTATTAAGAAAGGTAAAAATTTTATTTGACCTATAATGGTGATTTCAAATTTCTTTGTTTGACGGCCAATTTAGCCTTGCTAAATACAAATAAAAGGTGAATATTAATTTATTGTACAGTTTATATTTCTAAAAAGTTATTCTGGAGGAGTTTCATAGACTTCAGCATCTGTTGTGGGCATTTTTGGGCAGTTTTTCTGAGGTTTTTGTTTTATTTATATCGATATCGGAATTATATCGTATCGACCAAAATTAAGAAATATATCGTGATACAAGTTTTGGCCATATTGTCCAGCCCTAAAAGGAAGTTCTACCGTCTTTTACAGAATGAAACCAGGCAACTTTTTCAGCATTTTATTTTTCTTGTAATTTGAATAAACAGCCAGATATTAATTCCATGAGGTTTTAGCTGCAGGAAGCAAGCAGTATGGCAGAAAAGGAGACAAACTGAGGGTGGATTGGCTGAGTCCTGACCTGCTTCTGCTGTTTGCCCAGGGAAAAGAAGACAGCAGGCGGTGGCACCGCCCTTCCACCAGCAGCATTGATGGTGCTTTAGGGAAAGAGAGAAGCAACAACAGCAGCTTCTCTTTCAAGCAAGCAGGGACATGGTCTCCCGAAGCAGCTTCAAGGCAGAGAGAAATTAGAGAAAATCTTATGACTTCAGCAGAATTAAGAGAAAGGGAGATGTGGGTGTTCGGTTGAGACGCCTCGGCTTGAATAAAATCTCTACGGTTTCAAATCTAAAACATGTTATTTAATTCTTAATTATGGTTAGCTTTTGTTTATGTTTTACAAGGGTAATTTTCTCTTAAAATGTCTTCTGTGTTCAGTGTTGCTCATGGATTCTGTAATGATGTCTTCACAGTATCTTATTGCTCTTCTTTTAATTACAGTAATAATTATTGGTGCGCATGAATGAGTCTTGATTAGGATTTTCACTATAGTTATATGATCACCCCATCAGTTATCTGACATAGTGAGAATCACTCCCTGTTTTACTCTTTTAACACAGAAACGAACAGAAATTCCATATTTCCTGTTTGATTTCCATTCGCAGCTCCTTCCAGCTCTTTATCGTAATGTTCTTCACACTAAACTTTGGCTGACCTTCCATGAGAATATTTTAAAAGTTATGATATGAATTTAGGTGAAAAGCTTTGATTAAAAAAACAAAACACACATGATAAGTGATAGGTGATTTTGTAAGATTTTCTTATATTATACTCAAAACGGCTGATCACATTAGAACATTAAAAAGTTGTTTTTACTGTTTAAAAAAGATTTTCTTTTTTCAGTTCTCACTTAGTCCATCATGTCTGACTCTACTGTTTCACTTGAAGTTAAAAAAACCCAAAACATTTGATCTGTTATGTGCCAGGAGACTTGCAACCCGGCGAGCATAAATCTTGGATTTTACTTGTCTTTACTTGCTCCAGACTTTGTCTCCCCCTCCCTTCGTCTGACAGCCCTGGTGGTGTGAAAAATATGGTGACTGAGAGTTTTCAGTACCAGCGAAAGCTTCTCCCAAACCTTCAGGAGTTCCTTTTACACGGGAAGCCTCTAACTCATCAATCTTAAAATTTTAGATTAAATTCTACTCTTCTAATCGAATTTAAGGCTTTATATTTAAACAAAAGGTGCTTCTTAGTTATAGCAGATCATTTAACTGATGATTGTTCTCTTCCTTTAAAAGAATTATCTCCAGATGGTAAAGCAGGTGTCCTCCTAACCAGCCAACTTCAGTTTAGACACTAGGTGGAGAGAACGCACTTATAGAGTAGTATTGTTGTCTTTTGCCTGAAAGCTTGTTTATTTTCCTGCAACTCACAAAGGACTAGAGTCCAAAACCGGTAAGAAAACAACATGGGAGGGACGGAGAGGAAAAGCGGAGGAAATTTAATTAGCGGTTGTCTGTTCCTCTGAGCTCCGTGTTTGGTCTCGGCAGGACAGAGCAGTGGGTAGCGGGAGGAGAGGAGACCAAAAAGCTTCTTGATTAGCAGAGTCTGCATCTGGATTCATAGTGTGTGTGTGTGTGTGTGTGTGCACGCGCTTGACTCCACAAGACGTCAAACCGCGCAGAGAGAGAGGCAGGAAATGCTGCCTGCTGTGTGCAACAAGCAAGACAAACGTATATTTAGAGATGGACCGCTCTGAGTTGCACAAGACGTTTGGTTTGAGTCCAGAGATTGAGCTTCATTCATCACTTGTTTTTTATCCAGACTTGATGTGTTGCCACACGTCCAGAAAAAAGTAAATCCTGGAAAAGAAAAGCAGAGTTTTAAAGTCCTGTCTTTTATTAAAAGAAATCCTCCGTATCAGCCGAATGGTGGTGTTCAAATATTACTTTTTTCCACTATAATCATGGTAAAATAATCATGTCACAAGTTGTTTGGTCAAGTCGTAGATCTATCTTTTTCTAAGTCACTTTTTTAGATCAGAAAATGCCACATTCATAACATACAGAAGTCTGATCCAGTCATCTTTTCTTTATATTTTGCTTGTGCCTGACTGTTTTCAGACAAATGTGTGTTTCTGTTTTAAGCCATTTAATACTGACCTGTGAATTAATAAAGCAGAAAAAAGTTATTTTCATCAGAAGTAATGTTTGGCAAACCTTTGATTTAAATGAGTGGTGGCCTTCTAGGTCACACGTTAATGGTTATGCAGAGAAACTCTATTTGGAGCATCAATCAAGTGTGTAGAGTCTCTGTTTTTCAGTAAAATGCTTTTATCCTGTGAAGGTTCAACATTAGCAGATGTTTATGAAATCTGAAACAATCCATTTAAAGAATAATGCTAAAAAAAGGCAAATTTCTGATAGTTTTTGTGCTTACAACACGGTTTTACGACTTGATGTTTTAATCAAGTTTTTATGAGACAGAGACAACATTCAGGTCTCCTGATAAGGGACCCTCGACTCTTTAATGGGGTCAGCCTGTAGCCAGGTTACACTGGCAGGCCTCCTCGAAGGTGCCTCCTCACACACACATGCACACCCTCACAAACACACATTTTCATAGCACAGTTCACTTGTATAATTCAGGTTATGCAATGGTGGGTGAATGGCCACACCACATTGTGCACTGAGGCATAAATATAGAGTGGGGAGGGGTGAACCAGGAGGAGGAAGAAGAGGAAACAACACTCACGGAGGAAAACAAAGACGGCAAATTTCTGAGACATGCGTGGAGTGATTTTAAGCTTTAAAGAGATTCTGACTTGAGGAACAGGATGAAGGTTGAAGCATTGCTGAATAAAAACCTCTAGCTCCTTCTCTGATGTGCTGTTTTTATTCCCCCAGAGACCTCTTGTGGGAAGGTGGATTTTTTACACCAATCCAGTAGATCACCTCAAGGTGAAACATATCTCCCTCCAAAGAAGATGGACTCAAAAGGACGAACCTGCAGGCTACACGTCTGTTTGTTTGTTGCACCATGTTGCCATGCATAATGAACTGATTCTCCCTCCAGAGCGGCATCACAGTGGGACAGTTATTATTATTATACTAAATCAGTGCACCCATTTAATGAATTTGTATTTTACTTCCAAAAAAGCCTAACTTTTTTATGATTTGCAAGAATGATTTGTTAACCAGCTTTTCTTGAGGTTTTTCAAAGGTTTTCTTTGAACATTGACCCTTTACTCTGACCATTTCCAGAGGTGTGTAGTTTAGTGTGTCTACACATAGAAAACATGGTATATGTTTGGGGCTTTGTTACTAGCGGTTAGAAGGACCTGCTTCTGTTTCTTTAGTTGCATCTAATTAAAAGGCTGAAGATAAAGGGGCTGACGGAAACAAAATAGTATTTTTGGATAAATTATTTCTCAGAGCTTTTAACCAAAACTTGACACGTTGGAACCAGATGTGCAATGTGTCCTTAGAAATTAGAATATCACAAACAGTACCTGAAAAGTGAAGTCTCCTTTTCACCAGGATATTAGATACAACTGTTCAACTACTTGCTAACAAAAATATCTAATCAGCCAATCACAGGGCAGCAACTCGGTACAGGTCAGGTAGACGTGGTCAAGTCTGTGTGATGCTACCATGTCAATATGAAGCCAAATCTATGAGGAATGTTTCCAACAGCTTGTTGAATCTTTGACACCAAGAATTACGGCAGTTCTGACGGTGAAAGGGGTCCAACCTGGTCCTAATAAAGTGGATCTCATAACGTGACTGGTGAGGGCATCTAAAAACCAAACCTATACTTTTACAGCATCTCACTGTTTAAATGTGTGTGGATGCTGTACATACTTTCTACTTGAGCACATTTTATGCACCTTTTCCATCATCACCAAGATGACCTGCTCATTCCACTGTGCTACACTCAGAACAACAAACTCTAGATAAAACTTGCATATAACTGATGAAGACAGTCCAGCATCTGACAGCTCAGGAGTTGGTAGAGCCTAAAATTCAGCTTAAAGATAGAATTATCATCATCGGACAGGAAATGATGAAAAGAATGATGAAAGTCAACATTTTTTGCCAAACAACTTCATCATAATCTCATCACAAGCCCTACATTTGTGGTGGCAAACGTCTTTTTTGCATGTTTTGATCCATCCCTGAGTTCAGTGAGTGCCTCAAGTGATTCTTTCCCCTTTGTGTTTACATTGAATGAACTGTGAGTTTATATGGTGGCTGTTGAACAGAGTGAAGCTTGAAGAGGCTCGCCGACCCCTGTCACCCCACTGATGTGACACACAAGTGGATTTTTATGTGCTGCTTGAACTTTTTTTTTTCCCCCTTCAGTCCAGCTGGAAGCCTAAAAGATTTAATAATAAACAGCACAAAAGGGAGAGTTCAAAAGTGTAAGAACGTGGAAAGAAGCTCGGTCATGGCAGAAGGGATTACTTGCTTATACCTTTTTGTTATAATCTACAAGTGTAGGTGAAATTTTATGGCCATGAGTCAGGATGTTAGGCATGGGGAGGAAAGAGATTCATAAAAAACAGTAATTGGCATTGTTAAACTTCAGCACTTAAGGAAATGGTTGCAGAATACTGTTTAAAGCAGGAAGCCCCAATACTGCAGCAGCTGTGACACAACGGTGTACAGATGTGTCAAACCTGCTGATTACATAACACGCAGCCAATATTAAAAAGTCAAAACAAAAAAGGTTTGTTTTGACACATCAACAGTTTGTCATAGAAATGTTAACATCAAACGGTGGGAGCCGAGGGAGGCGGTGAGTAATGCTGGTGCACGACTTGCTTAGATGAAAATGTCACGATTGTGCAGACCACCTATCGCAGCACGGTGAGGGGAACGAATGAGGAAGAAGCTGGTTTTAGGCACGGCTCTCCTCTAAGCTCCAGGCTGCAAAGCCACGTTGAAAAGTTTGATTTTATTTCAGCTGAATGTAAATAATGTCTCTGTTATGGAGTGAGGAAAGAGAAGAAGAAGAAAAAACTGGGGGTGACCACATATAAGAAAATCCATGGGAGAAAAGTATGCCTTTATCTTTTAATAAACTGTAAAGCCAGGAGGCAACATGAAATTACAGCGTAATGGCAGTGGAGAGACTTCTGAAGACTTAATTACCTTAATTATAGCAGTGCAGAGAGAGGGAAAGGAAAGCATGAAGAGGAGGAAAGCAGAGAAGACAGCAGGTCGGAACAGAGGGAGTAATGTGATAGAGGAAGAAGGGCCCGAGCCAGGTTTTGCAGGTGTATTTGTGTTTGCACGAGAACATGTTGCCTCGTGCTTTACATGCATATTCATAAAAAATACACATTATTTTAGAACCATGTGAAATATGAGAATCCTCTGTGCATCTGAGTGATGGATTGAGTGCTACAATGAGAAAAAGCTGTTTCCAGACGAGTGAAAAATTCTCTCCCTCAGATCTTACAAGCTGGCAGGCTTACTTAGGGATGCTAAACATAGCTTTCATTTTCCTCTGTGTCTAGACGGAGTTTTCAGTACTTTTCTGCTGCGGTTTTTGTTCACTCAGGGAAGATTGTTCCCTAATTCTCATGCCTCAGAGCCAGCAGGAAGTTTGTTTAGCTAGCGGTGTTTTGAAGCACCTGTAAACCCCCTCATGGATGACTGATCAAGCCCTCAAGATGAGGACTGGAGATCGGGTTTCTGCTCTGAGAAACATTCTGATTATTCAACATAGTCCTCCTTGTTGCAATATTCTACTTATATATGTTTATATTTCTTTATTTAAGCACAAAGTTAACATTGTAACTGCTAATTACAAAGTTCTGAAAAGATGAATAATTTTATTTAAAATATAGATTATTTAAAACTGGTGATCATTTTCTACCTATTTAGCGCCCATAAATAATGCAGAATATCAGTACTCGCTTGTAGTAGTTATTTAGTACTCTGTGTGCTCTGCTTGTTATTTGAGGATTATTTTGCATGCCTGTGAGATTTGCATGAGTGCATCCATGCTGTTGGGCATCACTGTATCATTTGTTGCCACGGATTACTGGTGTTGCAGCCATTATTCAAAGCTGAATTGAAGGAAACTTTGTAGTGCTGGGACAATTTTTTGTTGCAGGAATTTGTCTTGAAACAACGGTTTAAAGAGCCTAAACAGCATTGGGGAGCTGTTAGAGGGGGGGGACCTTTGTCACTTATCCATCACTAAAACATTTATGCAGCAGAGCAGCTGTGTCTTTGGAGATGTTGAGCAGTGAAAATGGATGGAGAAAGTTTAGCAAAGTGAAGCTGTAGCAGACGCTGAAAGTTGAAGGAGTGTATCTGTTGTCTGCAGTTACTTTGGTTTTTAAAGAGCGGACGTGGACCCGGCAGAGTCCGGACCGAACAGCTGTTTACCGCAAATGCTATTGAGCTAAAGAGGTTAAATAATACTTGTATGGTTTTCATTGCGCCCTGCCTGGGGACTACAGATGTAAATTGGCCTAAAGCTAACTCTGAAAAAATCAAATGGAAACATTTATGTATGAAATTGTACTTTGTCCCTAATAGATCAGCATCCTCCACATCCTCAGATAAATTATAAAAAAAACTGCAGGACACTTAAGTCAGATGTCACTTGTAGACATGTTCGCTAGGACTAAAGACGGAAGCAGCGGATGGAGAATTTTGGTAGAGTTCATAATTCGCATGACAATTAACTTGACTGTTCTTGGATAATCTACAACAATCCTTCTCTGTTAGTGGAAAATGTGGTGAATGTCTACTCACGCTGTTTTTTCCACTGTCAGATACGGTGAAACTGGTATGATTTGGAAAAATATGCTGAGATATAATTTTGGTGATTGTTCACAGGCCATTTTATATTATGTATCTTGTATTAATTTCACATCAGTGAATGCAGATCATGTTTATTGTTTAGAAATAGTAACAGCTGATCACTTCACTTCAGCTTTACTTCGTTTATCTGATACATTTTTCTCTTGATGTGCAAATGTTTTTTTCTATCACCTGGTTATAGTCAAGTCCTTTAACTGAAATCCAACTTTTTTTCAGAGGCTACTGAAGATACCACACACCTACTACATTGCAGAGGGATGAGAAACATTGCTTATATACAACCGTACGGCACCAAAATATAGCTTAAGATGCAGAAATCCTGCATTGACGACTGTAATGAGTGAAAGATGAGATAAATACCACAAAACTAAAGACTTGAGACCAAGAGATTCTGCACGAAGACTAAAGTGACAGTGATTATTTCATGTGTTTGTTTTGTGTGTGTATCATGAATGCATATAAGTGTGCATATGTGTGTTTTAAATCACTGTTGCACACCATCAGCAGGTTCCCAGAAGAAAATCTGAGGTGGTTTCTTTCTCTTCCTTGTGCTGGCAGCTTTCCATAAGTCTGCCTGTGGTTGGGTCTCCACGAGGACACATCCAGACTCTTAAGGGCTACTGGGTAATTTAATGGAGTAAAAAGCCGTTAAATTACTGACCAAATTCTTTGGGAAACTCCTGTTTATTCTTAATGAAACTTGTGTGAATGAAGGCTTGCATTTCTTCTGCATTATCCTCCTTTTTTGCCACAGAGGACAGAATGATGTCTTGCACCGCTCGCACAATATCTCCTTGCACAGGAGCCACTTGAAGCCTGTGAAGTAAATGATGTTTTTCTTTCTCAAGTGCTCTGTTTTTAAGCAGCCTTTTAGCAGCATTTATCCTTCCCCTGGTGTCCTTGGTTGTAGTCTTCTTCTTCTTTTTTCTTTTTCTTTTTTTTTTTAAATAGGGTTGGAGAGGAGATGTGTCATATTTTTTAAGAGCCAGTTTGCCTGTGGGGGCATTTTTGTTGTCGTCAGGCAAGTCCCTGCACTGCAATGCAGGCCTGCCCCGAGTGGAGATTCTTAAGGAGGGAGATCTCTTTCTTCTCCAAGCGTCTTACCAAGAGCTATTAATTATTAACTGGGAAAGCTAACATCAAAGGAGCAGACTTGGGCTGAATTAAATGGAGGGGGGGCGGCAGAGCCTGACAGTGTGGAGCTCGGAGAAAACTGGGTGAGATGGAAAAGCCGAGCTGAGATTTCGCTCTGCTTGCTTTTGAACTTCCCGTGTACAAAAGTAAAGAATAAAGTGAAAAGAGCAACGTTGGTTTATGTAAAGGAGGCAGGACGAAAGAGAAAGTTGAAAAGGCTTGTATTTATAGCATGTTGCTGCTTTAATATCACTGCTTGATAAAGGCCTTCGTTGACTTCTGAAAAAGATGGAATCAGTGTGCAGGCTTAATTAGCCTTCAATGAACTCTGGAAGCCAGGTTCATAAACATCTTGTCGATGGATTAAAATGGGGGGTCTAATTGAAACATGGCTCATAAATTGTAGTCATTATGTGTTTACATTCCGCTGAAGTGTATGAAACGTATGCAACCTCTGTTACTGCATCAAAGAGCTTTATGCAAGCTTTATTTTCCTCTTGCTGCAACTTGTCTGTGTAGCAGCAATCCCCCCGCAGGTACCGTTGGGAGGCAAAGGGCATCATGGCTGGCCCGTGCATGGATATGCGTTGCTTGTATTTAAAATCTAGAGCGATGAAGGTGCTTTTAGAAACTCGAATGACAATGGAAAAATGTGGAAATCCAAGCTTGAACCTTACCTGCTGGTTCTTGGACAGCTATGTGTAATCAAACTCTTTCCAGAGACTTTTAAAACATGCATGACGATGGGGAAAGTAATTCAAGCCTCATCTCCTAGGATATCTTGGAGGCTACTTCTCTATTTAATCACGCCAACTTATGCTGATGCCCACTGTTTATCAGAGACAGTATGTCTATAGGCTGAATCGATCCTCTGATAGAGTTCAAGAATCACAACAGTATGACAAATGCTCAATTTTACTTTAAGAAAACACCTGAAGTCTGGTTACATTGTCTTGGAAGTTCCATATTAGCAGCACACGTCTTATGTAGCTCCAAATTTAAATAACATATGATAGATTACTTTCAGTGCATACTTAAAAGCAGGGGATGACAGTAACATTCTTGCCTGATCAAAAGGATTCAGATCAAAACCTTAATCTGGAATCACATGACCATTTCTCACAATTTCCTCCTACATGACTCACACAGGACAAATTATTTATGATTAACACAAAAGTTTGCAGGTTTTTATTACAACCCAACATGTGAGGATTGGGACAGACATGCAGCCATAGGCAACAAAGACTGCAGGTTTTAGATCAGGTTGTAAAACATGTGGTTCATGGGACAAATCTGGCCCACCAGAGGGTCTAATCTGCCCCATAGGATGAAAATGATAGAGGAATAAATTATGGTTATTTCACTCATTTTTCAAAAGAAATTTTAGATTTTTTGTAATATGATTATTAAAAAAAACTGTCTGAACACCTTGATAATCTACTTGCATTCCCTTACAGTAAAACAAGGACATATTTATAGGTTATGCTATTATTAATTCGGCCCACTTGAGATCAAATTGTACTGTTTGTGGCTCCTGAACTAAATGAGTTTGACTCCTCTGTTTTTAGCTCCAACACACCTGATCCAAATAAAATGGATCTGCACAGTGACCCATTCATTTTAGTCAGGTATGTTAAAGCAGGGAAACGTCTAAAACCTGCAGGACAGCCGCCTTTGAGAACCTGAGTTTGATATCCTAATTCTAAAGAAACTAAAGACTAGAATGAAATCCAGTGAAGAATTATAAACCCAAAGTTTTGTTTGTAAATTTTTGCCTTCACCCTTATCTTCATCAATCAGAGATGCACACAAATGTTGCACTTTTTCTTGTCTTTTTGCATTCAGGAATGAGGATTTAATGGCTTTCCGAACTTCCTGTTAGGACAATTGGTGCAGAAAGCTCATCAACGTCACTTTGTTTGAATGCCGTTACTCCGTAAATGAACTGGATGTGTTGTGAAAAGAGGGATTGTGCCTCCCCTCCCACGTACAGCTGCTCCCTGTGTCCGCTCCATCCTCGCCTGCGGACCGGTGCGGTGACTCTCTCCGGCCACTCGGCAGCAGAGTCGCAGCACTGTAGACTGTCACTTTGATCTTCACCCCCTTTCTTCCCTCCAGTCATGAAGAGAGTTGGCAGGAACCCAAGGCCACTTGATAATACCAGGATATGATCCCAGCCGCGCTCTTTTAGATCGTGTGGTGCAGACATCAAAACTCTAAATAGGGCAACGAAAATCAAGCTGGGTGAGAGCAGATTGTTGGGTAAGGCAGGAGTTAAGCTAAAGAGAATCAGACCCCCACCCCACCCAAACAAGTGGAAGCCAATTTGGATTCTGCGAGTAGATACTTGGGGTTCTGCAGATGCAAGCATTTCCTTTATCTCTTGCCTGTAGCAGAACTCTTCAAAAGGCCTTTTGCGCTATGACTTTCCCGACTCTCAGATGAAAGAAGCTCACATTTTTAACAGCTGGAAATCCCTGATAACTCCCCCCCCCCCCATCTTTTCTAAGCATGCACTGCAGAATTAGTTTGGAAATCCACTCTGTCATGCCGAGTTGCATCACTTGGAGTTGTGCTCCAGCGATGGAGGGATGAAAAGTTCCTGTCATGTGGTGCAGATTTACATAATATGACATCATGGAGGTTTTAGTAAATTAGAGAGAACGACCACATGTGCATCCTAGCAAATGTAATCACTGGTTTGTTTACCTTTCCCTGTGGTCTTTTTAATTTTTCTTTCTCATGATTCATGTGGGGGGGTAACACTCAGGGAGAGAACGCCCTCTAGTGGTCTCCAGTTTTAGTGGGAAGTGATGAGTGGTTGACAGAGTAATCATGTATGCCCTGGCTTTTTTCCTTTGCAGACTTGTTGAATATTTCTAATTTTTACTGCGTTCTGTGTTGGCAGGCAAAGAGAGCAGTACAGCGGGGAGCCACAGCCGTCATCTTTGATGTTTCTGAGAATCCAGATGCCATCGATCAGGTTTGTGCACACCTAGAATTACCCAGGCATTCACACTCTCCATCTAATCTGTCTGGATCTCTCTGTGAAAGACGCTTTGCTTATTTACTCCTGAATGAGGCTCGGCCACATGCCCTGCCCTTCTGATTGGCAATGTGTGTGTGCTGTTTGTACAAACAATGATTTTGCTATCTTTAGTTCTGTTGAAAAGCATGTGGATCAGCCTTGCTCAATCAACCATTCTGGGCCTTTCAACTCTCTAACTTGTGTTTTGGAGGAGTGCAGTGCATTTTAAGAGGACTGAAAATGGATATTCAGGTTCAGCTTTCGCTAGACCATGACCAAACTCTGTTGAGCTCGTAATTGCACAGGTAGTGTACATTACCTCACCTCCAGAGACCACAGAGCTGTCTTTGAAAGGACATTTGGGACACCACACACAGTTTATAAGAGTGTCACACACTTTCTTCCAGTCTTTTTTTGACTTCTGTTTCTTTGCTTCTAAGAGGTATAATACTTGGGTTGCACCTTTGTCGCAAGAATTCTCCTGTGGTATTCATCCTGGCCACGCCAGGCCTGGACTTGCAGGTTTTTTTCTTTTTTTCCTCTCTCCGTGTCTCTTTTTCTCTGCTGCTGGGTTGTTAAGCGCGTAGCTGAGAGATAAAAGGGATTGCGCGGAGACCACATGAAAGGCAGCGCTGGGCGGCTGTGTTAAATTCCCCCGAGAGGCTTTTTCCAGTTAGAGCAGCTCGTTCAGCAGAGGCAGGAGCCACAAGGCCGAGGGGCAGGGAGTAGGAGGAGCCTAGGAAGAATTAAGGTCCGCAGGCCAAAATTAGGTGAAGCTCTCTAAAGTTAATGAAAGACACCCCCTCAACCCCCAATTTATTGTCTAATGTGAGGCCAACTACTCCTTGGGTTTTTTTCTTTCGGTATAAACTTCTCTTAAAAAGTGAGACTTTCTGAGTTATGGCTGAATCTGTTCGATTCGCAGTGGAGTCAGTTCCCAGGAATCAAAGGGAGAGATCAAACATTTCAACGTCTATACTTTTTAAACCAGAACGTACAGCATTTCGCTGGGGAAGATGACAACGGGAGAAGAAATAGCAACGTGAATATCCTCGGTATTTCCCTTGGGCTTTTCAAATTACAGATTCCGACCAGCAGACGAGCGGGAAGAACAGAGACGGAAAGGAGGAGTGAAGCAGCATGTCAGCTGACTCGGAAGCCAGAACATAGTATTGACTATTTCCTCCTGCTCCCTCTGGTAAACTGTGGCCACAGTTTCCTAGTCTTGCAATTCCATAGGCCATATTACAGACCTGGGAGAACGTCACATCAGGAGCAACTTCCACATATTTGGCCTTTATTTTCAAACCATGTGACATGCTGTGTTCTTTAAAAACTGACTCACCTCTGTGTTATAATTGATTTTTACAGGTGTACAGTTTATATTACAGCAGAAAGTTCATGTTGAGGCAATGGCTTGCTAAATATTTTGCTGTATATCTTTTCAAAAAGAAGCAATGTCAGAGCAGCGGGTGGGTCGACTGATCAGGCTCCATGTACGAAGCCTGAGAGTCCTCGTTGCATCAGGCCTGGTTTGAAGTCTTGACCCGTGACTCTCTCTCTTCTTTCCTGTCGGTTTCCATAAAAGCTTGTTTTATAAAGCAAAGATTCGGTTTTAAAGGTTTACTGTATATAAATTTTAAATACTTAGGTTTCTCTTAGACCAGCGGTTCCCAAACTAGGGGTTGGGTCGCCAAGGGGGGGCCCAGAGTTATGACAAGAGGGGGCGCAGCTAAATAAAACTTATAGCTTTTGCACTGCTAGCAAAACATGGACAAATTTGTGAAAGTACCAATGGGCAAAGGATAATAAATCAACAATAGAGATTTCAACTACCCCAAAAAAAAAAAAGAAGAAGACATAATGAGACTTATCTTGCTCTAGGCTTGACCAGGTAATGGTCACTTGGTAATGAAGAGAGACTGTTGTATGTCGTACAACATCAGCATCTGACAGCATGAAGCTAAACAAGTTACACTGCTACTTAGGAACTTCTTATTCCTGAACACAAAGAAAAGCCTGTTTATTACTCTAGAAATTAACTACTGTCATATATACAGAGTGAATATACGGCATCTGTCTCATCTAAAGCTCAACTCACGTGAAGTAGCTTCCTGGTTTAAAACATCTCATACTGTAGCAGAGGAACTGACATGGATTTAACTATAGTTAACGAAATATCAGCCAATAAACTGAAGACTATTTCGTGGCACATTTCTTGGTATATTTCTTTGTAATATGTGGTAGTGGGATCAGGGACCTTGACATTATTGTTGTCGATGAAAAGGGGTCCTGCAGAAAAAGTTTGGGAACCACTGACTTGGACCTTTTTTAAGATGATATTAGATGTTTTGTAGCTATGTTTGAATAAGAAAATTATCTTTATTTACATAAATGTAAAGATTGGATGAAACACGGCTCCAAATTCATGTCACTTATGTTTAACGGCAACAATATAGATTTTTTTAAAATTGCTAAATAAATAAAATGTAACATAAAATATTGTCACCAATCATCAGTAGAAATATTTTTTTTAAACAAACTATAGATTTGGAATTTTTAAGCCCTTGTGTTTTCTTCTAAACTGTGATTTAATGATAAACATTTACTGGTAACTTCCCCTGTTGACAACCTGCATTCAGACAACTACTTGGGTTGTAACAATTGTACAAATATAAAAATGTGGGATCACCCCACTGAAAACCCAGTAATTTGAAGATTTGTAATGAATATGTATTTCAATGGTTAAAACGAGCCAGGAAAGCATAAACGTATTAAACTGATGTAGATATTTGGAGGCATTTTTGAGCTGACAGATTTTAAGGAATTCTTCTCATTTCCTGACGGTCATGATGCATTTTTCTTTTTCTCCACAGCTCAACCAGGTTGCTGAGGATCCTCTGAAGCGGCCAGTGGTCTACGTGAAGGGCAACGATGCCGTCAAACTGATGAACATCGTCAACAAGCAGAAAGTGGCCCGCGCTCGGATCCAACACAGACCACCGAGGGTAAGCTCTCGTGCCAAAGCCCCAAACCCATCCAAGCAGACCATGTGCCCGAGAGCAGATCTAAAGGAACATTTTTGCGAGGCCCCAAACGGGACAGAGACCGAGGAAAATTCCAGCTGTGAAATCTGACCCTTTGTCTTTCTTCTGTGGTCCTCGCTGCCCCAAGGCCGAGGACCTTTTCACAGCGCTGTGACAGATTAATATCAGCCGGTCAAAGAGCTGTTTGTTTGCTTGGAATATTTGATAAGAGACCAGCACACTTTGAGGTCAAGTAACTTGACATAATGAAAGCCTTGGAGAAAGGATCATTTGATAAAAACAACCCACACTTTTTCAGCAAGTTTCCAACAGCTGTTTAACGTACCACAAACTAAAAAACATCAGTTCATTTGCCAGTTATCAGCTATTAAAGTCACAAAGAAGCTGATATTAGTTTCCGGGATGTTTAAAAGTAAAGATGTAATAATGTGTTTAAAAAAAATGCTCAATTTTCATCTAATACAAGTCAGTTACTTTGTACCGATCAACTTCTCATAAGAGAGTTTCAGCTCAGATCTGCAGGGCGCTCCGATGTCTGAGATGTAACGCTCGCCTGGATAAATTACAGAGTGAGAAGAAAATGATTGTGATATGGAAATTAAATGACTCAAATGAACAATCAGCTACGTTTCTATTCTAATGAACCAAGGTGACATTTTTATTATTTGCATGATAAAGACTAAATCAGAGCTCTGAGCAGCTAACAAACCTATTAATTGGTCAACCTTTTATGAGCCAAATTAACTTCTCAACATGTGGGAACAATTTGCTTATTTTTTTCTTTTTCCACAGCAGCCCACAGAATATTTCGACATGGGCATCTTCCTGGCTTTCTTTGTGGTCGTTTCCCTTGTTTGCCTCATCCTGCTCATCAAGATCAAACTCAAGCAAAGGAGAAGTCAGGTTAGTGTCTCATCCTGAGGTGGAGAGCAGAACCTTTTAATCATCTCGCTTTGATTTACACAGGACCAAACTTAGCTTCCGCCTTTTGCACAGAGCCCACCCAAACGTACATCACCATACCTTTATTTTCCAGTCGGCATGATTCAACTGGGAATTGCGCTCATTGAATGGGGTGACGGTAGCTATGTTGCTGATTGATTCCTCGTGTGTTGACAAAAAGCTCTCAGTGAAGGTTTATGTCGGGTGCGTAATTCAGGATTAGCATTTAATTAATGCTGATGAGAGGTTAGCTGCGGGAGCCGACCTCTGAGATGTCATGACAGAGCAAAAAATCTGCAGCAGCAGATGTAATCCTGCCTACACATCTGTGTCCGTAGGCATTATAATAATTCCAACTCACGCCATGGGGCATATTCGTTTCATGTAATATTATTTTCGTACACTAAATAAGAATTTATCACGGAGTAAACACGTAAGTGTAAATCATCGTCACCGCTGCTGTAAATGAAGGATTTCTTTTGGGTTCGCCTGCACAAGACTACAGTTAATTACAAACTCGACACAGATTTTTAAATACTTAATGTTTTATGTTTGTCAACCCTCTAATAAAATCAAAGTTCATTCAGTTGCTCTCTTGCTGGTCAGAGTATCGTCATTTCCCAAGTTGTGACCCAGCGTAAAGGAAGAACCACCCTCTGGTTTGGTTGAGCTAAGCCTCGACATAAATAACTGTCTTGTAAGGAGTGATGCACCAGCAGTTTACTCAACCACTATAAATCTCTGTTTGCTGCACACGACTCATAAGCTGACACATACAAAACTATGAGTATTTAATGAGTAACATCTGAAGGCAACATGAAGCAAATTAAGAGATGAAAAGAAAGCTGCTGATGCATCTCTTGACTTTAGCATCTGTAGATGCGTTTACCTCTAAAGTGTAAAGGGAGTGTTTGCAGTTTGTGTTAAACTCTGCAGAGTTTCATATTAACATGTTCCGTATTAGACAATCCATCTGACGGCTGTCCCCACCTTCATCTCTATCGCAGAGCTCCATGAACAGAATGGCCATCCAGGCGCTGGAAAAAATGGAGACCAGAAAGTTCAAGGCTAAAGGGAAAAGCCAGCGCGAGAGCAGCTGTGGAGCCTCGGATTCACTGAGCAGCAGCTCCACCTCTGACTGCGCCATTTGTCTGGAGAAGTACATGGACGGCGAGGTAAGACAAGACGCCCACCTCTGTGTGACATAAATCCCACTAAAAAAAATTAGTAAATGTTTGCTTAAATGTAAAATAATAGGGAATGTAAGAGTTTCGTGTGTGCGTACTTGAGCCAAACCTTTTAACTCCAGCGTCTGTGGTCATCAAACTGCTGAGTTTGTTTTCCTTTCATTACATATTCTGCAGACATGAAACAAAATGCAGTGATGTGGACAATAGAATGAAAGTTCCCCTGATGTGTTCGGGGACCGCGATCTTTAGTGACATTCCTTCCGCTACCTTTTTAGATGTTTAGCTCGGCCTTTTCAGAGCACCTGGAGAGATGAGGGGTACCCAGAGCGCACTGGGTTGTGATTAGGCTTCCTGTTTTCCCAGAGTGGCCTTCTTTAATCCTTGATGGAGTCACTGTTGAAATATGCCTCCCGATCCTGGTACTTTGAGGATTTCTTTTTATTTTATTTCTTTTACTGTAACTACGATTGCTCAGCCTTATTCATGGATGCTGGAGGGACTAACCCTGGTGCCCCAGGGGGACAGAGACAGTGTGTGCGTGTGTTTTTTGGTAAGGAGGAGAAGAAAACACAACAAAGCATGGCGCCAGGACTGCACAGAGGAAGTGGCGATATAAAAGGCTGAATGGCATCAAAGCAGTTTTTGAGCAGTGAAGCAAGCAACAAAAGCTGTAGTGGAAAAGAGCCTGAAGATGAGTCATATTAAGCCACTGTAAGAAATGATTAAGTCAGAGAAAAAAACAAACAAAAACTCCTTCTTTTGTGTCTTTGGAATTCAGTTGGAGAAATGAATATGAGAACTGAAAGTCATGCGTTCTGAAGGTGTGAGCTTGTTGCTCCAGAATATACAAAAGTTGCATTTGAACTGGTCATATTAAATTCTTCCTAGGAGCGAGTGTGAGCATGAGTGTTGTTGTTTGTGTTGGCCCTGCAATGGACTGGCGACCCGCCTCTAGCCTGCTAAGATGCTGGGATGGGCTCCGGCTTCACCGTGACTCTGAATTGAAATAAGTGCTAGAGAAACAAAAAATGTATGACATTTGGGTGTAAGTTTTCTTTTTGGTATGGATAGTCCTCTCCACACCGGTGAACATTGTACTCCGTCCTAATAAGAGTTGATAGCTGTGTGTAGCTTTGCTGCCACCTTCTGGACATTCACATCAACCCATCTTGCCACATAACTAAACTGTGGCAGATTTTCTAAATGAGGCTCCCTCCAACAATGGCTAATTTGGCATCCATCTTGAATCCTACCTGTACTGTGATCTCTCTCCAGCTCTTTTCCTCTAAAATGTCCTCTTGCGTCAAATCAGCCGCAGTGTGCATTGAAACCAGTATTTTATTTTATCCCGTTGCTAGCCTGTGACGTGGTGCTGTAGAGCAAAAATTTTCAGGCTCAGGATGCTGCAGGGCAGCGACGGCTCCAGAAATGTACAATAAATGTCACTGTGCCATCAAAACAAGTCAGGAGCACATTTAAGTTCACAAACTTGCATTGTGCTACTTTAAGCTGCAACTTTGCAAGAGTATTATTCAAGTTAACTTCCTTAAAATGACCTATAAAGAAAATAAACTGATTACTAAAAATGCATCAGGTGTTTTATGAAAAACATCATGTCTTATATGTTTTTAATTAGATCATTTGTATTTTCTGCTTGTTGTACTCTTGCTAACAGCTTAGGTGAAAGGATTAAATCTTGTATTTTGCCTTCAGGAGCTGCGGGTGATCCCCTGCGCTCACAGATTTCATAAGAAGTGCGTCGATCCCTGGCTCCTCCAACATCACACCTGTCCTCACTGTAGACACAACATAATCGGTGAGATGCTACACTACCTCTGAATATAATCTGATCAGGGTTCCTGTTATTGTTGCTGGATTCTTAATGGTGCATCATTTCCCTTAACGCAGAGCAAAAGAAGGGAAACCCAGGACCAGTGTGCATGGACCCTGGTAACGCAGTCCACAGCAGGCAGCGGGTGGTGCTCCCTGTCCATTATCCTGGCAGGGTGCACCGTGCCGGCCAGGTGACAGCCTACCCAACCAGAACCAGCATGGACCCCCATGGCAACCCCATCACCGTGCTCACTGTGGACCAGCATCCAGATCCTCAAGGTCTGTACCCACCCCAGTCGACATCAGCTTTTCTCCGGACCTACCACCCCACCCTACATCTGGAACATTCGCTCAACCCTCATCACTGCACATTAGAGCACCGCGCATCCCCTGCCTACCCCACACAGACACATCATGCTGCTTTCAAACGACCCAAGTTTCATGGTCGGAACTTCTCCCGGGCAGCATGTTTTTCCCAGTATGAGACGATGTACCAACATTACTATTTTCAGGGACTGTCTTTTCCTCAACAGCCTGAGGGGGGGCAAGGGCCTGCTGTGGCTGGGCAGCTTGGTGGAGGCGGAGTGCACAAGGGCCACCACAGCAGGGCCTTTCAGCAAGGACTGTTATACCCCACAGTGGTACACATGGCACCTGCCTCCTCTTCAAGGATAGGTGACAGCGGCAGCACTTCTGGCCTGAGCTGTTACCACGGCCACCGCTCGGTGTGCAGCGGTTACCTCGCTGATTGTCCTGGTAGTGACAGCAGCAGCAGCAGTTCTGGACAGTGCCACTGTTCCTCTAGTGACTCCATGTTGGACTGTACTGAGGTCAGCAACCAAGGGGTGTACGGAAGCTGCTCCACATTTCGCAGCTCACTGAGCAGTGACTATGATCCTTATGTGTACAGGAGTAAAAGTCCCTGTAGGGGCTCTGCAGGGGAAGCAGGAACCGCAGTGCAAGCTGCGGTTCCCGCCGAGGACTCGTCCCCTGCACCCTCGGGACATGACTGCCTCCAGCTCCCTTCTGGAGCTTCGGGATACAACTCGGGGGACCATCTCTCCAACTGCAGTTTGGAGCCCAACTACAGCAGTCGCTCATCACTGGAACCCAGGGAGAACTACAACACTAGCACTACCTCAGCCGGGGCTCCCGAGGCTGCCTCAGCCGACAGGGGAAAGGGGGCGCAAGAGGAGTCCGGGGAACCTGTGGCTGCACCCTGCAGCTGCTGTTTTGAGGTTATTCCTCCCAGTATAGAGTGCAAAGGACAGGACTTGGACCAAGCTGGGCCTTTAGCCTCGGGACGCTGTCACAGGGGGGTAGACTTTCAGAACTCCACCTCCAAGAACTACTTTGCTCCTGACCATATATGTCCTTCCTCTGAGCAGGTGAGCTATGAAGGGCTGCCTTGCTGCTTTTACAAAGAGATGAAGGTCCACAGGGCTACAGTGGGGCGTTACACTGAGGACTACGCTGTAAATGTGCAGTACGCACACACAGAATCAGAAGCCTGCTCTGCACAGGGCTGCTGCGAACACAACCAGAGAATACCCATAATTCCTGAGGACACAGATTGTGAACTAGGCACAGGGCCAGAGACCCAGAGCAGTTTATTACCAGTCAGCATCACAGTGGAGACAGAGTTGCTGACAGGAGAGCAACATGAGCCGAAGGAGAGGTACTTCTCTTCAGGACAGTTTAGAGGTCAGCCATACCTTCAGGAGGAGGAGACCAGGGCTATTTTACTCCACCCTCTGCTCTCTGCAAGCCCTGCTGCACTGGGAAGCAGCACTTCTACAAATGGGGGTGATCTCCAGTCCAGCGAGAACAGTCAGAAACATGTGGTACCGTTTCAGGCAGTCAATGGTTGAAGCCCTCAGTTGCCTTGTTCTAACCTTGCTCTCTGAGCACTGAATGTTATCATCTTAGATTGTGTGGATTTCTACTGAAATGGCCTCTTATTTCTAGATAAAAACAATGTGTTATGTTCATTCCTGTGTCCCCCCAAGAGAAAAAAAAAAGACCCCATAAATATGTATGGCGGTTAAGTAAAACTAGAATTAGGCTGATTCTGCTGCCGTTAAAGGTTAGTTATCTGGGCCAATTTTTTCAGATTTAATCATCACTTTTTTTTCCTTTTTGAGCAGGCTATAGAAATTGAAAATTTATTTCAACAAAAGTACACTTATCTATTCACACACAAACACTTCTTCAACCACCAACTAAAATATTTTTTATGGACACAGCTATACCAAAACAGAATGACATGATTGTTGTTTTTTTTTTCTTTTTAAACTTTTAAGAGCAGGGAAATGGGTCTTTTTAGGTTTCTGTGACCCACATGCTTCTCTATGGAGAAAAAGCTAAAAAATGTACAGAAATGTGAATGCAAGGCTGACACTGGTCTAATCGATTTACAGAATTTGTTTTACGTATCACATTTCTGTCCCATCGTGGCCTGCCTGTATGAGATGAACATCATGCTGCTAAGATATTAGCAGCAACATTGAATGACACTGCACAACTTTCGGTCAGAATTCAGATTAAACTGAGTGTTTTAGGCCATGTCTTCATTTGGAAGCCCTGAAAGTTTGTTTTTTTATTGCTGTCGCACCGAGTTTCCTCTGTGAGGCATGCTCTTATATCTGTTAAGGTTCTAGCGTGTAACAAAAGGCCAAAGGAGAGTAGCTGGAAAAGACTCATTTCATAAGGGTTCCTTATTTTACTGTGACATAATAAAATATAATGCAGTCATACATACCATAGCGTATCAGTTCAAATCATGTGCCGTGCATTAATACATACTTGCAATATCGACGCTCGTCATTCATGCCTTTCTGTTTGTCCTGCAGACTGTTTTTATACTGTTTCTATGAAATGTACACATTCTCTACACAGAGGAAAACCTGAATAACCCTATTTATAAGTTAACCCAGTGCTGTAATCAAGTCAGAATCTAATCTTGCCTTTTGCATAGAGAGATGTACCTACTGCAAATATAACATTTTGGGGTACTTGAGTCACTATTTAATTTTTTTTTATTGTTTCTAGCACTTAAGATTAAAAAAGTACAAAATTAATTTTTTCATGTTTTTAAGAATATAAATATTTTCTGTCATTACTATTACAAATGGTTTTTTTTTTAAAAAATTGCTAGAAATCAATCTGTGTATATTCTGTACCTGTATAGCAAACATTTCATAAATGGAAATATGTTCTCTGAATATTTATTTACTAATATATTTATCTTTAAGCCATGTCTTATGTTCAGAGTGTATGAACGTTTGAGTTATTTGGTTGCTTTGAGGAAAAAAACACTAACATGAGATTTTGTAAATACATGGTAATTGCACACAAGACGATTTAAATCTTCTCTGACCAAAAAACTGATTTTAAAACTTTAGTACCATACAGTTTTGTAATTAAATATGTACAAAGATCTGTAAGATATACAGTTTTATTCAAGTAATTCAATGCGGTGTCCTGTCTTTCATTATTGGTGTTTGCTTGTTCTGCGCTAAAAATTAGTTATGTAGTATTTTTCTTATTTAATTGAATCCAATTAAATAATGAGATTAGATTTTAGTTTTATTATTTAACCACATTACAAAAGGATTACACTTGTATTTACAAGCTGACAGAAGATGCTCAAACTGGACTTGTAATACCAATTAAACGTGGCCTCAAAGATCGCTTAACGGATAATTAAATAACGTCCACTGACCTTTGACTGTCATTTAGAATTTTGTCTTTGTGCAGAGAGAAGCTCTGACGTTTCGTCTGAGACACAAAGAGATCAACCTGAAACAAACCCAGTCTTTTTTCTTGGTTGATTTTTTTTTTTTTTTTAAAGGGCGCCTCACAGCTTGAAACCAGAGTGAAGAGCCACCACTCCACCAGTCAGGTTGTAGTACTGCACACAGTAGAAACCTGCATCTTCTATCATGCCTTTGAACTCCTCCTGCAAGAAGAAAGAGAGCAAAGGAAAGTTTTAAATCTGTGATTCCACAAAGTGACAACTGCAGAGAAAAACTAGTGTTTGGTGAATCCAAACCAATAAAAATGTATTAGGTATATTAGAGATTCTGGTCTTCTCTCTCCCAGCTGGATGCTTTTTATCAGATTTTAGTGGAATAAGATGTGATTGAGTTGTGATTTAATGCACAACTATAATGGCCAGAAGAATTTACCCTCAATAATATTAAATTACTTAAAATACCAAATAAAGAAATGTGTATATATTTATCTCAATTTGGCAAAAGAATTACAAATAAAATATGTAAAAAACTATATGAACAGGAAAAAAAATATTTAACTGGGAAAAAAGATTGCTTATGATGGTGATAAAAAGGTATCCACCAGGGGGCAGCAGAGGCATATGAGATCATACAATTTGTTTTAGGATTTTTTCTAATAAGGTGAAACAAAAGGGACAGAAGCATAAAGCTGCCATCCGAAGAAAAAAAAAACCTGATTAAATTGTATTTGATGCTGGGCTGAAACATGGAGAGATTCTGCTGTCACACCCTGGATCACACTGCAATAGTGTTGATGTTGCATCTTTAACCCAGACAAGATGCCCTCTTATCAGCATATTTGTTTCAGATGGCACCGTTGATGTCGGTGTCTGCCATCGAGGCCCACCGTTCTGCAGGTTTTAGTCAAGGTTTGCACAAGGCTGTTAACACATTAATTTCAGTCTAGTGGGTCAGAGCTGGGGAACATCTAAAAACCTGCAGGATGGCGGCCCTCAAGGACAGACACTGGACATCCTTGACATACAGCATGACCGCTGGTACATAATATACATAAAATATTATGATTTTACATTCATAATACAAGTCATAATACCAGTTGCCAGGATTCCTTTAGTTCCGACAACTTGTCATTTACAAAAATTGTTGGGAAAAAAAAGACCTATTAACATGATCCGATACTTTAATAAAAAGGTTCTCATGTCTACAGGAGAAAAACAGGAGAAAAAAAGTGTTAAAGCATGAACAAAAACACACGGCTGGTTAGAGAGCAGAAAAAACTGAAACGGAAGACAGACAGGGTTAAATTTCATTTACCTGCTCAGGGAACTTGCGAATGCTCTCCACCAAATACTGATATGACTTCCAGTCTCCAGCAATCACCTCCCCCAAAACTGGGATCACCTGGAAACTGTACGCATCATAAAGCCTGAAAAGTAGTAGAAGATATAAGTTCCAACCATAATCAAAAGGTGCATTCTTGCAACTGGAACCTCCAGTCACATCTTTCAGTTCACCAACTTCCAGACAAAAATAAGACTATCAAACGGTACTTTTTTTTTTTTTTTTTTGCTTCCATCTCATCCATGATCCCAGTAGAGGTGGTCGAGCATCAGTGGAATCCCTTGCTAAACAGATTCCACTGAGATCTCCCCATTAACCTGGAGAAATTGGAATTTCTACTCACATCTAAAAGGCCAGCAGGGGGCAGCGTTGGCTAACACCTCACAAGCTTTTACACATTGAACAAATCAAAAATTCAACATTCTTCACAGCAGGTTTAGTTATTAATCATTAACTATAGCTTCTAAAGTGAAATGTAAAAATTTCTGTATGCAGATTTATTTGCTATTTTTTTTCTAATTTCTGCAAAGACCTGCATTTGTTAAATCACATCTAGGAAATTTTTCACACCAAACCATCATCTTGATATTATTGGAGCAAAATAATTGAGCATTTAGCAGTGGAAATTGTAGATGATGAAACCAGAGAACACTTCATCCAAAGTCCAAGCATACTCTGTGTATTGTGGATTTAAGGTGAGAGGAAAATGCATCAGGAGCTAAAATTTTATTTTCCCATCCTAAAGAAACACCAACATGCCTTGTGAAATCTTTCTTTGCAAGTGTGCATATTCTATTCTGCAAAGTACAATTAGCTGTACATACAGTGAGGAAAGTAAGTATTTGAACACCCTGCCATTTTGCAAGTTCTCCCACTTAGAAACATGGAGGGGTC
>JBAMHW010000012.1:10737634-10751802 GCA_037177495.1 Rhadinocentrus ornatus
GAGCCTATCCCAGCAGTGTTTCAGGTGAAGGCAGGGTACACCCTGGACAGGTCACCAGTCCATCGCAGGGCCTATTTCTGTGTCTGAACCTTTAAATTTTTTATTACCGGTGCCTGTCCACTCCCACAAATCTTTCTCTGGGACAGGATCCAAATTTCTCTGGTGCCCGCACTTTGATTTTAGAGGGCAGGCTCAGCTAACCGGGTGTGCGGATCAATGGCAGTTTCCGCCACCCAGGTGATTGTTTTTTTGTTATTATGAGGTCACAAAGAGACAGATCTCAGACTCACCTCTTTGAGCGCACATTCACTATAAAGTGAGAGAGGAGACAGAATTAATTTTTGGGCCTCATACCCAGGCTACGAGGACACATTTGACTGTTAGAAAACCTTCAGAAAGTGAATTTTGCAAAATAAGGGACCTTGAAAATTTTTTAACCCATGTTGTATGATACTAAAAACACCCAGATAATTGAAATCCTCTCTGATGTTGTACTTATAGAGAATTATGTTTCCCCGTGTTTGTCATTTCTTTAGCTTTATGTGCATGTGAAAACTTTGCACTGTACCAAAACCTACAGTTTCCACCAAAGAGAGTTTTAATCTCCTACAGGAGACAGACAGGTAGCAAGTAGTCCAGCCTTAACAGCAACGCCATCTGAAATATTTTGCATTCAGCTTGTTTACCGTCAACTTTACACCTTGAATAAATGAACAGCTGCCACGATTCACCACCAGTCAGGACAAACTGGGTCTCTTGAAATGAGAGCCTTTAAAAGAAAGGAGCTAAATTTTAAACAAATGCTGACAAAATGTGCTACAGCAACTTAAAATCATGAGAAGAATGATCTGTGTTTGAGATCTAAAGTATTCAGCTAATTCAAATCAAACTCCAAGATAAGATTAAGAGCTCTTAAAGGGTTTACTTTAAGGTTTTTGTCTTAAAAATAGCCATACTAACATGATTTTTGTCTTATTTAGCCCACCTGCTCCAATCACAATGGTTCTGACAAGTCATGCTATTGTTGCTGAAAACTTGCAATCATAAAATAGCATACAATGTAGAATTACATTGAGGATTTTACCTCCACTGTGCTGACCTCCTCTGAGGGGTGCCACATGGCACTATTCTAGAGCTACTTCTTTTATCTTTATACCACCTGCCTCTGGGTACAATTCTTAGATAGCACAGCATCTCCTTTTGTAAATATATTGATGATTATTGTCAGGATCTTTTTCAACGCAAGCACACAGGTGCATGCTCTGTTCAGCCTCTCCTTGACTGCTTTTAAGATATCAAGAAGTGGATGGTTGTGACCTTTTTTAATTTTGATGAAAAAAGACTGAAGTGATTTTCTTATAATGACAATGACTATACGTTTTCTGGTACGTCTTTTATCTGGTTTTGGTGGTTTTACTGGTAATCCCTGTTTTTCAAATTATTGCAGTTTTTTTTTTACTTTCCTTTGTTTCTACTGTCTTGGTTTTATTTATGATCTGTTTCTTTCATGTGTATTTCTAATATACAGTATTTGGGGCAGCCTTGTTGTTGTTCATAAAGTTAAGATGGTATGGTATGGTATGGTATGGTATGGTATGGTATGGTATGGTATGGTATGGTATGGTATGGTATGGTATGGTATGGCATATCAAGTAATTAAACCATATCTTCTGATACAGTTTGTCTGGGAGTTGTGGGTGAATACACTTAAATCAAAATTAGATATTTTTAACTGCACTATCTTTGGATACTCTTCGATATTATTGGGTAATGAATTAACAGAAGTACAGTATTGTTAGGCAAACTCCACCACATAAGGTTCATCCTTTCGTCTCTTCCTAACAGAAACAATAAAGACAAGCAGCAAATTCTCACACCTGAGAAGCTGTCATCAGTTGATGATAACATTTCTTAATTTCTTCATATAAAAAAGTTCTAGTTTATCTTGGTGTAAATGCAATTGGGGAATCTTGTGTAAATCAACAGCTTTCAGCAGCATAAACCTACAATTGTTTAACAGAGAGAAAATCTCAAATATTAAACAGGCCGACACATGTGCCTACAAACCACCGAAGGGCATCAGACTTAATTGCAATGGGGTCAAAAAAAAAAAAAAAAAAAAGATGACAGGGATGTTATCACAACAGGCAAGTTGCTGCATGGCCTGTAAACCTCTTTCATAGAGATCTTTTTGAGATCCATTAGTGGAGACCAGCTCCTTTTTCTCCTAAACAGCACTTTTCTCTGAATGTGTCTGACTTCTGTAGTCTGTGTGCAGAAAGGTGCAGGTATTGTGCCCCATTCTTCTCACTTTCTCGTTCCTACAGTAACCAGACACTGCCTTCTATTGTCCCATTGTTGCCTTAATTACTGGTCGACTTGGGTTCAGAAGGATCTGCTTACCCTGGACTCCTCTCTTTGGCTTTGGGAAAATTGACCACAGGGGATTTGCAGGCTATGGCTTTTCAAAGAACAAAGGAGTGATGCTGAAGCTCATTCAGGCTGGGATTCACAATTAAGTTGAAGATTAAATTCATTGTATTGAAGCATGCAGTCAGCAGTTTTAGTGGCATTTCTGCTTGTTTGTGGCCCAAATCGGATACAATCAGCATGAAGCATCAATGCAAGGATACTTCAAATGTTATGCCACCATTAGAGGGAGTAAAAGCATCGTTTTCAAACTGCCGTTTCTTCTCTGTGTTGGAATGTGGTGTTAAAAACTAAACAATTTCTTCTTAATAACTTGAGCTTTGGCTGACCTCCATGCAATTTTATATTTAAGACCATCAAAAGACTCAGGACAACATTTCCTAACTTTTGCACAAGTGTTTTGCTTTAAAATTTTTGTTTTAGTAACATGATAGGAGCTTTACAGGTAATTTCTTTTTTAGGAGCCTTGTAGCAAAGACATTTTTCAGGAGACAAAGAAAGCTGCAGATTATTGTAAGGGTGCTCCATTTTGATAGGAACCTGTTTTTAAGCTCACATAAATATTACTTTATTCTTGTGTAGGTGCACTAACCAGGCTATGAAATAGTTAGCAGACTACAGTTGATGCTCTCCATAAACAACAGCAACCTCTAAACAGTTTCAGACTGAGCAAAGATGAAAGAAACACCTTTTATGAATTAAATAATCACTGCAAACATCAGAGGTGCTCCAGCTTATTACAGTGTTTGTTGTTTTTCTCGTGGTGTTCCAGTTGTAAAGCTGAACTCCTGCTGTTCCCACTCCAATGTGCAGGTTGCATGCTTGACCTAATCCCAGAGGGAAGCCAATGGGTTACACATGGTCCTCCAAATCCTCCCCTGTTTATCCCTGTGTGTGTGTGTGTGTTAGCATCTCCTAACAATCTGGGAGTCATTGCACATGTCTGATAAGTATTTAGCTTCACAGAAATAGAAAAGAAAGAAAAACAAAATGGAAAGTGGTGCAGATGTACCAGCATGCAAATAAGGGAGCTTGAATCTATTAAAGTAAAAACCAATTTTCAGGTTTTTGTTTGATTTCTTCAACATAAAAAACAGAACGAGGGTGAATGGGATTAGCTTGATCTGATATCTGTGGCCCATATGCTTCTCAGCAATTCCAATATTGAGTTCAGTGATTAAATAAACTGCAATATCGTGAGGATGGAGCAAAACAAAAGAACAAACACGACACAGAGTTAAGAAACATGCATACAGTGTTTATTTCGCAACCAGGACACATTAAATAAAACTACAAAGATACTTCACTTGTACAAAAGATAGATTGTATCCCATTCACATACAAAATAACAATAATTTACTGTATAAATTAATTTTTTTTATTACTATTTTTGCAATTTACAAGTTTTGGACCCTCCATTCATGGTGATTTTCCACGGGGTTTCTGGTGTCGTTTTCATGTCATCGAGCACTTCAGGACATTCACAAGAATTTGGAAAAAAAAGACTGTTTCCACTGCTGGGAAGATAGTGTGGAATTTTCCAATTGACTGGAGGACAGGATAGAAAATGGGAGTTTGCATAATTCACCAGGCTATCCAAACAAATATGGCCTTGTTAGATTCAAACTGTCAGATTTCGTTAGCTTGTGTTTGACTTGAACGCACATTAATTTCCCATCCCTCTCCTATCTATGCTCTCCTTCCTCCTCCTCCTCTCCATGCATGGTCTGCTCTGAACATTACAGACCCAAGGGCATACGCTCTTGTCTTGCAATAATTAATATGAGTTACAGCTCGAACAGACAAACAGAATTAGCTCACAGTCACATTTTCACAAACTTTTGATCAGAAATCAAAGACTAATCATATTCAGGAATCAAATTCTTAAAAAAATAAGAGATGTTGTGGATTTAATGTATCCTTTCCTTTCAAGTGCTCAGGTCAACAATGATTTTAGATAATTTCCACTGAAACTGAATGCAAATGAGAATAAGTACCAAGAGACATTAAGTGCATTTAAATTTCTTTCATTATCTTGCAAGGGCATAAATGGCTGAGGTGATCATCTGCAGAGATCACCTCAAGTATCCAATCCCACATAAGGAAAGCCAATTGCTATGCTGATGGCACACTCGTAGATTCTGACCTTTTACAAGTATTTGAAATGTCACAGCACTGCAGAAAAAAACTGTGACAGCTGCACACAGTGTGGACAGTGCCATGACTGCTTTCGGCTACAACCCTGTCTGGGTATATTGTTTGCGCTCAACCTTTTTGTCCTGAAATCTGCGTGACAAGTAAAAACTTGAGTCTGCAGCATCTTTACACACTTCACTGCTGTCTGAAGATGCATTACACCTTTAAGGTAAGTTGATGAGAAAGTAAAAAAAAAAAAAAAAGCACTTAGATGCATCACTTAAACGCTTTGCTAATGCACAAAATTAAACAGCGGTCATAAATATCATCACTCCCACACAGAATCACATAATATACAACAATATTAACCCTTTCTCCTCCTGTAATCAAAAGACAAGGTTAATGTGAACAATATGTTCAGTAAATGTCCAAGACTACACATAAAATCATACAAATAACAAAAGAAAGACTTTTAAAGCTTTTAGTGACATATTATGGAGAGTTGCATTCCTGTTGGTTCTTTTTACTTTACATTTCTGTCATGTAAAATAAATGTAAAATAAATTACTGGTGTAAGTGAAGTGTATCATGCTTAAAAAAAACGATCACTGTATAGAGCTGAAGATCTGCCATAATTTTCTGTTCAGTGGTGTAAATTCTGTTTAGAAATCTAACTCTTCATGTCTGTCTTAATGCTGATGTCTGTGATGAACCCCAGTCAATTTTACGACAGAAACAGATGTAAGGAATCTGAGACAAGGGAAAAGGAGATCCTTAAGGCACTTGAACACCATCAAACTGGAAAGCCTCCCACCCACAACCGACCAGAAAGTTCTCAGATCTTCCCAAGCCTCCCTAAATGGCAGTTTGTCTAACTCCCCCCACCCCACCCACCCACCCTTCTCATACACCCATTCCCACCCTCCCCTGACTGAGGCAGACTTCTTCTCTCCACCCAAATGCTTGAGCGCTGAGTGGGCGAGGAAGCTCCCTTTTCTCTCTGATCTTTTAATTTTGAGGCGAGTGACTCATCCCCAAAGTGCTGTGATATCTATCTTCGGTGTGACGTCTCCATGTTCTGTATCTCTCACCTCAAAAAAGACATTGTCATGATAAAACATTAAAAAAAAAACAAAAAAAAAAAAACTGAAACATTCTTACTTTGCATACAGAATTAAAAATACATACATGTACAAATCTTTGGATGGGAAGGATTCTGGCTTTTGGCTGCAAGTTTTCATCCACATGAGGCAGTTAAAGATGATACAAATCTGTTAAGTTGTTACAGTATATGTATGTGTTTTTCATCTTCTCTTTGAAGTTGATGAAGATACAGTTGCTACTGACATTAGCTAAAGGTTATTCTGGACTTGGCTGTCTCATATTTTCACCAATGAGTCTGCAGTCTGGTGGGATTCTGGAGGTATGTGGATTGGTAGAGACTGCTGTGGGTGATGGAAATGGCCTCTTGCATGTTAACAGCGTTCTTGTAATGTTTGTTAAGAGCTGCAGATCACCCTCCATCCAGTCTTTTGCTGTCTTCTCCCTCTTTCATGTCCAAGCCTAACTCTTTGTCTTTGGTGCTGAGCAGGATGGGAGGGTCTAGTCACTGTGGCCAAAAGGCAGCAGTCACTCAGTCAGTTGTCATTAGCCACTGAGATGTTGGCTTGTTAGTGTTGCGCATCATAGAGTTTCATTGGCATCTGATGGTCCTTGAACAGAGTATTTGTTGGAAGTAAAGCTTTCATGTAACAGTAAAACACACCAAGAGCACTACACTATTAGAAATAGAAGTACATTTCTGTTCCTTGTTGGGTTGTGTACCCTCTAAGACTAATTAATGTTCCTCAAAGTAATTGTGTCTAGAAAACAAAAGCAAAAACAAAACCAAAAGACTAAAAAACAAACAAACAATAGTTTTAGTCTTAAAGGTCTTACAGCTTTCAAATTCTTTCAAAGCAGATTTTAACAAATGATTGCTCAATGAGAGTTGGTGGTATTTTAAAAAAAAGAAATGAATAGATTAATACATTTAGATTTTTTCCTTTATGTGGCACAACACAGAATTAAGCCATTTTTAAACTTGCTTTACATTATCCTAATTTGCCAATAAGACTTGTCTTCTGGACAAAGAAAAAAGAAAGGTTTTCAATAACAGAAAAAACAACTGCATGTTCATTTAGTTGTTTGGCAAACATGCTGAGCCAACAATGGTTGGCTGTCAGATTTTGGTTTAAAGAAAGTCAGCTGTCAGGAATTTGTCTTTTGGCTCGTTATGGAAGACAGGAACATCCCTTCAATGGCACTTGCAAATCTTTCAGCTCTTAGGGAGAATAAAAGAAGAAGTCATAAGTGTCCAAAGAGATAAATCCTAGATTTAGTGTTAGTATTTACTGCTGAATCACCATTACTTTGCAATGCAGTGTTGAAAATAACCAGAGTGAGCTAATGTTAGCGCACCAAGGCTAACTAGGCTAGCTAATGACTAAATAAAGTTAGCGCGCTACTTTTTTGCATCTTGTCATTAGTTTTAGTGTACTATCTAAGGTATATTTGTTTTTAAAACATTATTTGTTTTGTAAATGTAAGATGGCATGTTTATATCTAGTGGCTAATCTCACATTAGTGAATTCCCCTTTCTCCCATTCCCAACTTTAAATGGCGCTGCTAGCTAACAAGAGTTTATGCTTGTTTTACTGGAGGATCAAATAATATAGAATTGAGAAACTGTATTTCTTACTATAAAAAAATCAGATGTTTAATCTAGATCATGTTGCAGACGACACAGTGTGTGGTTTAATTATTTTAAACACATACAATCTTTGTGTTGCAGCTACTGCAGCGTAACTACTGCCTGCACTATTTTTTTATATAGTCTTTGTCTCTGGTAATGCCCATAAATATGAAATCTTGTGTAAGCCATGGTTTATATGATACAAAATACTTGAGACCAGTCACATACAATTACTAAAATTAAAATACAGTTATTTTTCTTTATCATAACAAATATGTCTATGAAATATTGCCTACACAATGAAATTACAATGAGAGGTGCATTGTTGCTGGTAAGGTCTATATTAATGACCAACAAACATTTGGGCTGTTTTGTTTTATAATCATGTGAGTCAGTTAAGTCAGCTCTGTCAAGCATGGTATATTCAATACATTAATGACAGAACACTGTGAAATACTGTATGTTTCTTGAGGAAGATATGTGTTTTTATAAGCATTATTCCCTCAGACTTTATTTTGGTCTCTCCAATGATACACAAAGTGATCTTGGGGGTGATGCATCCACTGAGACTCATTTGAAGTCTTCCACAGACAGTACCAGAGGATGCACCCAGGCATACGCTCTGAGGCCGTGCATCAGCCAGAAGAAAATTGCAGATGGGTTGACTTAGGGAAATACATTTAAGAATTACCCACCCACTGGTGTTAAATGTCATAAAGTGCAATAGGAGGCTTACTGTCACACACTGTTTTGCTTACAATGGCAAAAACATTGAAACAATGTAAATAAAGATAGAGCAGTTTATAAAAGTGTGTTGCTTCTCCCTTTGGCACGCTTATTGCTTATTCATGTGTGCAGAGCACGATTTTTCCAATTCAGATAAAAAAAAAAAAGCATCATATATTCTGCAGGTATTGACTTAACAGTTTTAAAATAGTGAAATCCTGAAACCTCTACTGCTGACTGATAAAGGTTGAAAAAGATCTTCATCAGGAGAGCTCTAAACATTGTGAAAGTGCATGGCACTGAGGTGGGTTACCATCTCACCATCTCACCAGTGTGCCAAATGCTTCAGGGAAAGTTTCACCTTAAAAGTAATTCAGAACATTGGATTTATCCATGCTCATGATCACAATATCTATGATGCAGATTTTACAAAGTCTGAAGTTTGAATAGTCAACAATTCATTTATGTTGTCAGAAATGTATTTTTAGTTGCTGGAATGCATTCAGAGACAACTAAACTATTATGGCAAGAAAATAGAAAACAGGAGAAGGATCCTTTGTGGTAGAATATTTGTTTCTTTGTTATATGACACTTTAATGCACACAGCCTCAAAGTGGGGGCAGAATGGACTTTTCTTAAACCAGGAGATGAAATAAACTGTCAGGAAAATGACACTCAGTAGGTAATAGTTCAGGTCACAGTTTAATATTGGGTTTCAGTCAAAGTCTAAGTCAAAGTCAGTCAACTTTACTAAAAATGCCATTAAAAATAAAATGTTAAAAATATAAAATATATGTAAATAAATGAAAAAATGTCTTTTTGATGCTCATATTTGTCCTGAGTGTGTATGAGTGTATGAATGTGTGTGTGGATATATAATCTCTGTACACTATATATTCTGTACCTTGTAAAAGCCAATTCTGTACCCTTTGTAAGGGTACCTTTTTGTACTTTAAAAAAAAGGTACAAGGCTGCCACCAGAGGTACTACGCTGGTCTCCATAAAGAACAAGCAATAAGGGTACAAACAAGAACCCGCTGTTCAGGGTACAGCGTTAACTTTGAAGGTACCACCCCCATAATAAGCCCTTGTACCCCTAGAGGCACAATGGGGTACTCTTTTTTTTGAGAGAATAATTCCCCACCAGAGGGCTGAGGTCACCGTGGTGGTTCTTAAGCTTCTTCTTGAAGAGGGAGATTGTGGAGGGTCGGTAGAGGATGATCCACGGCTCAGAGGACACTGTGCTCTGGCTGCAGCTGTCTGACCCACTGACAGTCGGGATGCTTGGGGACCTAAAAGGGGAAAATGGGGAAGACAAGAAAACAGTCCATGAAGAAGAAAAAAACAAAGCAAATGAAATTAATGTAATTTATAATGTTCCAATGTGTACATGACTGTAGTGGATTAGCTGCAGAATGAGCCATTTTAATACCAGGTGTAAAGAACCTTAGTGTTAATGGCCTATATCAACAACATCTTCTTATAAACCTTAAATTCTTAAACCTATTTTGCATAGGTAAAAGCCTAAAATGTCCGTAAAAGGTCACAAGACCAAAAGGCAGTGTATAAAGACAGAGACATAATACGAAAAAAAGTGAATGAAGTTAAATTATAATGATAGTTAGATTTGCACTGAAACATGTTTAATAGTGACACATTTAGTTATAAATTATCACATGGTGAGATTCAAATCATATTTAAGCAGCTTTATGTACAAATGGGCAATGACTTCTCTTAACAGACTGTACTTTCAACAATTTCTAAAGCAAATTGCCTCCTGCTGGGTCCAAACACATCCAGCATCCTTTTAAGATGATGTGCACTGATGGAGCGAGTGGTGCATCTGATAAAATTAAACCTCCAGGGGAGTCTGAAGGTTGGTAAGTGGAGTTATTAACCACAAGGTCAGGGCATAACCTCCATATCCTAAAAAAAACCACTAATTAATATAATAAATAAAATAAAAGGTAGTAAATTCTAATAAATAAAGGTGGATCTGGAGGTGACTTGGACATTTATGTAGTAATATGCTTGCAACTGAGGAAATGAATCTGACAAAGGTGCTCTAATGCACGTGTACATTCAACAGCAAAGATGCTGTTATGAAGACCAGCAATAGAATTAAATCCTGACTTGACTGCAACTTGTCCTTGAATTAATTAAATGAATGAAAAATAGGTTAATTTCTTCCCTGAGGGAGATTATAATGTTGGAACACAACCTGCAATATCTTGCCCTTGCTTCGTAAATTACCAAAAGTTATTTTGAAAACATTATTGCAATTTTCTATTGAACTGAGCAACAGCAAACACATAAGCTGATTTTGTTCAAACATGTTGACACTCAAATGTTCATAAGAGTACTCCTGAGTGTTCGTAGGATTTGTGTTTACCTTGGAACAAATCCAAGATACGAAGATTTTTGTGAATGCCACAAACTTTGTGAAAAGGTTTTAGGAAACTTAAAACAAATGTATGTGCAAGAACGGTTGGTGAATGAGGCCCAACATTAGTAACCATGGAAAGACTTTTATTTTTTGAAGACCCAGTGACAGATGGGTAATCTTGCATCTTGCCATCCTGCTAAGTGATGAGCTGCTTTAGTTCTTCCCTGCATGGTTCACACTTCCATTTAAACTGAGCTTTTTCACTTTGGAATCTTAACATGGCTGAATACACCGTGCCACACACTTCACAGGGTCTAGTGAATGCAGTGTACTCGAAGTCTGGGGGAAAATACTAACTTTATTCTTCTCCACAATCCGAAGCAGAATCTGAATTTCTCCTCAGTAGGATTTTCTGGCTTTAGCCATAATAGATTGTGGCAAGAAAAAGTGACAACTATGAGGTTGCTGAACAGAGCAAATGCAATCATTTTTGCTTTTAACTGCCTCAGTTATTTCCCCAAATGAAACTCTACACTTAAACTTCAAATGTGTGAATGTCATCTTGTGCTGTCGTCTTTAACTGCTATGCCAGGAATGCTGCACAATACCACAGGTGAAAACTTTGACATATGCTGTTTGGCAGCTCACGAATGCCTCCAACATCCTCATACTTACTTGACTGTGATGTGCAGGAGCAGCTTTGCCAGCATGGCTATGACAGTCAGTATTAGGAGAGCAGCCAGAGCGTAAATGGTCCACACTGCATAGAGGGAGCAACACAGGAACAAGACATCAGATATCCTGTCACAGTAATGAAAACAAACTGAAGCAGATTGAAAAGATTAGCAAGCAAAGAGTTATTCAAGCACCACTGGCGCACCTGTTTGCAGTATTCAGCCAGCAAATTGTCAAAAAATGGTGACACATTATGAGTGCACATCTGTTCTCCTCTGGCAAAAAAAACGTGAGATAGCTTTCTGTGACAAAGCATGTGGGGTTTAAAAGGAAGATTATTACAGGATATAGCAAAGCGCAGGACACATCAGCTTTGACAAAATGGCTGATTGTGATCAGCAGGGGAGCCTGAAAGTTACTTCACTTCTGTGATTGTCAGGAAGAAAAGAAACCAACCACCATGCATCACTTCCAAAACTAGGAAGGAACTTCTGTAAGCATCTCAACATGGCTGTCAGAGAAATCAGGTCATGCTACATGGGAGCTCCAGCTTAGAAACCTCTGCAGAGCATTGTGTCATGACTGTTAACATACTAATGCTGTAGCTGATGGTCTCGTCGCGTCCAGTCCACTGACCTGGCATGTTGTGCTCCGGTTTTCCAGGGCTGGATGTGATCACATAGAGGATCTGAGAGGAACGCCCGTTAGATGTGCTGTTGGATCTCTCAGTGACACCGCTGGCCAGCTGTGGCCTCGCTGTGCTCCTGACGTCCTCTCTTTCATCCTCATCGTCACCTTTAGCATCCATTGCTCTGCCACTTTGGCTTCTGAGTGCTGCAGATTTAAGAAAAGGAATACCATTTACACACACTCATCGACAGATGGATGTTGTTACTTGAAGCATTAGATCTAATCAAAATGTTGAAATATTTACAACCCTTTTATCAGGAGTATTTTCTTTTCTAAATGAAATATAAAGACTTTGATGATGATGATTGATGTGAGGCTCCTGTTTCTGTCTGTACAAAGCTGAAATTTAAAGGTGCAGTGTGTAAAATATTGACATCTAGTGGTAAAGATGGGCATCAATAGTTTAGTGAAGATAGGAGAGGTAAAGCACAGGCCATATATAAATATATATATTATTTAAGATAATCTTTTATTCATTTTGTCCATTTTGTAATGTGTGAATAATTTATCAGCTTTAGCTGTAACATTACTGTGTTCGTTCTCTCAAAAATATAAATACCTGCTTATATCACCTTTTAAATCTTTACATGTTTTTTGAAACTCTCAGTAGATGAGACACTGCCGTGTAGCAGCAGGTATTTATTAAAATAACACATCAATTCAATCATATTGCTAATACAGGCTTCCACTGCAAATGCACAAGTCTACATCTTAACTACTGCTCCAGCAGTTGATATTAATGCCTGGAAAAAGTCATCTGTATTTTTAAAAGATAACATACATTTCAAAGATTTAGACCTGAGCATTAGTTTCTAACTCTCGTCGTTTTAAAACACCTGCGGTACATGACTATCAGGAATTTGTGTCTTCTTAAAGCTCCAGAGGGGCAGTTTTCTTCATAAAACAATCATCTCAGATATGAGTTCGATTTCACTGCTTCCATTCATATCTTTTATTTATATTTGTGGATAAGAAGTACAAATAACAAAAACATGCACAATTCCCTCATATTTAGAATTCTAAACTTTATGGGCCATATTTACACAAAACAAAGCAATGGACGAGTCTGGAGAAACTCTGAGAAAAACTAAATATTTAATGCCTATTTAACAGCAGAGTGAGTTAAAAGAAAAGGTTTAATAGCAAACAAGGTGAAGGTTTCCACAGCTCTTTATTGCTGACTGAGTTTCCAGTACAGATTAACTCAATAAATGATCAACTAAAGGAAAGCTGTTGCTAATTTACGTAGCAGTTTATAAGCTGCACACCAACCGGCTGGAATAAAGGGAAAGTCGACTTTACTTCAAGTGCTCATATCTGTTTTTTCATTTCATTTAACTTCATTGACAAACTAGAACAGATTTACTACAACAGAGAGTGATGCTGATGTCTAAGATCTCTGGATGCTAAGCAGCTTTGTGTAGATGTTTTTAATCTTGATAGATAGTTTAAAAAAGAACTGGCTTTGCAAACAAACAAGCAAACTCAGGTAGTTCCGGAACAGCATAATTTGAGATTACATGCTTCCCAGTGGTTCTAACCTTGAGCTTTTTAACTAAGTGTAAGTTAAAAGTACAGAATCTACTAAGAAAAATATTTAATTTCTATTAAAATTCCTCCACAAAAACTTTACCAGCAAAATGAAGTTGAGTTTAAATAACTGCCTGGCTCCTCTGACCTCAAGATCAGTGGAAAAACTTGATGTTAGAGCTGCAAGTCATGTTTCGGCTACGTAAACAACTCTGTTGCTGGTAGTTAAACTTTTTCTCTTATCTTAGTTTTTGTTGAGATACAGGACCATTTGAACATTTAATTAAATCAAACTATGCTAGAGGTTTAAGGGAAAAACACTATCAGATGCAGCTGTTAACGTTTAAAACATGCCTGTAGAAAGCACACACCAACAAGTGCCTAAACTCTGATATGGAGTTCAAGCAATCTCTTTTTTTTTAAAGATAACATAATCTCTTCCTTGCTTTTTAAAAAAAAGCATTCATAACTCAGACAATAGTCTGTCCCATCCTAATGAACTATACATTTATAAAAAATAATGCAGATATGTTTCAAAGTCCAGAATAGACAAGTACTTTTCTAATCCCTTTCAGCCCTGACCAAATAAAAAAAGTAAAGGAAGAATCATTTCACAATAAGGTTTATATGCATGCTTGTCTTGGTGTCTGGGGACATCTAGAGACATCAGAAAATGTATTCCCATGTGTCAAAAACAGCTATCTGTTACTTTGCTTGAGTAAATTGAAATAAAATAGAGGAGAAATTAAGAATATAAATGGTAAAATTATATATATATATATATATATATACTGCGATGGACTGGTGACCTGTCCAGGGTGTACCCTGCCTTCACCTGAAACACTGCTGGGATAGGCTCCA
>JBAMHW010000012.1:10752896-10767899 GCA_037177495.1 Rhadinocentrus ornatus
GATGAGCTGGTGAATGTGGCCGGAGAGAAGGAAGTCTGGGTTTCCCTGCTTAGGCAGCTGCCCCCGCAACCCGACTCTATATAAGCGGCATATAATGGATGGATGGATTGACTTTTGTGTTGCTTTGTACATGAAAAGCTTTTTGTAAGTAAAATGTGATTTTATTTGATAACATCACATTAATATTAAACCAAAATACAGCAATTTATCTCCAAGTTTAACTGCACCACAGATGAACTGACATTAAATCAGAGATAAGGGATGCAGACACATGTCATCGGTTAGTGATGTGACATAAAGGAGTCACATGATTTTGCTTTGTTTAAGAAATATGCTGTGTATTCTTGCACTATTTCTTTAATAATCAGGGTTACAATATTAAACAAATATATCTTTTTTTTTCTTTTTGTTGTAACTAAGCTAATAACATTACTTAAAATACAACTAATGTTATATTTTTATTAAATCCTTATATAAATGCACAATATATTCATCATGATTCATGATTGGTTTCTTATTTAGAACATAAACTGCTGTAGTTTCTGATCCTTTTGGTTTTTATTCATATGAAATTGAATATAAAGTAATAACAGATTCACAAATTAATTAAGTTTAAATTTCTGTTTTAAGTGTACTTCTCTTCTCTTTGTTACTTTATCCCTAGTCCACATGTCATATCCACATGGTGCATGCAAACATCCAATAATATTACATCTCAACCAATGAATAAATGAATGAATGAATGAATGAATCATATAACTGACCACAGGATGAGACATAAACAGTATAAAATGAACAGATTGGCTGTAGTTATTGTAGTGTAACTAACTTTTCAGTGTACTAGCCTTATTTTTCATCTATATATAAGCCTAAACTGAATGATCTAGTGGGGGGTTAAAACACAAAAATAATCTACTACTTCTACTCCTAATAATATTTACTTTTGGTGCCTGAATCTACACTTGGTTATTTGATTCAGATATGCTGAGAATATGCTCGGCAAGGTAGACTGGTCGTCTTGTAACCAGAGGGTTGCTGGTTTGATCCTCGGCCAAGTCGAGTTCATGTCGAGGTGTCCTTGGGCAAGACACCGACCCCCTCATTGCTCCTGATGGGTTGTGGTAAGCGTGAATGTGTGTGTGAATGTGATGTATAATGTAAAGCGCTTTGGATAAAAACGCTATATAAATACGGACCATTTACCATTTATGCACATAATAAGAAAAAAGAAAAAAAGTGCTTTAGATCAGCTCCAGGAGTTGACTGGAGGAATCTCAAACTTCTGAGGGTTGCTGTTCTTCAGGTTTTAGCTGCTTCCAAGCTCCAGCACACCTGATTCAGATGAAATGGATCCAATAAGTTGTTCTTTGCACCATGACCCATTAATTTGAATTAGGTGTGTGGAAGCAGGGCAATATGCAAAACCTGCAGGGCCGTTGAGGACCGAAGTGTGAGATCTCTGCCTTTGACAGAAGCTGCTCATGCTCTTAGTAGCTTTATCTTAAACAGCCATCCAATCCTGTTCCAGTTAGCCTTGAATGGTTGTAGTATGTTCAAGCAGCATGGAGTATTTTGGATTTGACATTTATAATGTCCCAAGAACAAAAACATCACGCTTCAAACCCAGTCACAGCTGAAAATGCACTGCCACCCTCATCTGTGAGCAGTTACCCTGAAATTAAAGCTTGGACCACTCGGCCTCCCACCACCGTGACACTGGATATATTTAGGGGTAATGCTCAAACTGTATTTGCCTCTGCTTCTTTTTCTCTGCACTTACTGCATCACAACGATTATTTATATTCTCTGTGTTTTAGTGTGAAGCCTTTTTATTTCAGGAGGTGACCTTTTCTTATACACTGTCTTGGGCTCTATTTTTCGGCTACATGATGCCTCGCGTAAAACAGCGCCCCATGATTCTAGGAGAAAGGCTCATGCCTTTCCAGAGTTCAGGGCATTTTGACCTTCCAATATTGTTTTTACTATAATGCCACAGAGCCAGAAACACGAGACATGAGTACAAATGAAGGTGGAGAGGAAGGAGTGGGAACAGATTGCCTCTCACTGTAGTGGGATGTAAGCTTGAATGTCACCTAAACTCAATTATACCAGCGTGTGCTTTCCTTGTCTCTCCATAAATTAATCAATTAAATCATTTTTGGCCGTTCAGACCTTTAATGGAAAAATGTAATATGGAAAATGTACGGGACAACTTTTTACATTTGCGTAAGATTAAATTATGTGCAGTGACATCATCAATTCTCTTTCTCAGCTATAAATCTCCTACATGGGCAAATTAGAATATCAGAAGATGTGATGCATGTAGCTGGCTCCAAAACAAAAGCTGTGCAAATCAGCAGAGTATACACTGGAAAAGCAAAGCAGGCTGCTGCAGCTGATAACAAAGCAAGTTCCTCAATAAACAACACATTATCTAAATATGCAGTATCACCCGCAGCTGTGAGGCATTGGCTAGCAAATGAAAAGAGTAAAGGACCTGCCAGTGCTGTGACAGCTAGCAAGCACTGGGCTACTTAACTATGGCTGTTATGCTAAACTTCATCAAGCCGGCACACGCCTGATCATGCAAATGTAATTCTTGGTGGGTTTGGAGAGTAAAGCTAAAGGCAGGTTTACAGAGCTGTGAATTACCTTGGTAGAGAAGAGCAAAGCCCTGGGCCTGGTTTGTGCGGTCTGAGTAGAAGTACAGTATGACAAAGTCTCCTGTGATGTTCAGCAGCTCCCGCGGGGGGCTGCGCCAGTCGAAGCGGGCCATCACTCGGTTGGTGTAGCCATCCAGTAGCTCCACCATGTCGGTCTGGTCGGAGATGTCAAAGTAGGTGAAGTTGAAGAGGATGGCTGAGGATCCGGGAACCTGGATGGTCCAGTAGCAGACACGACTGGCCCCATATTTGTCGGGGAAATCAGGGGAGTAGATGACTCCAGATGGAGAGGTGTAGTTCCCTCCACAGGCCCCCACTCGGGCTAAAAATAGAAAAACCAAAATTATAATCAGATACTTTTGCCTTGAAAAGTTGGAAACTTGTGTGATTCAGGCGGTCACAACAAAACTTCATGCAGCCCCATGTTTAGTTTATGTCAAATCTGTCTTATGTCATTTATTTTAAAAAAAAAGAAGAAGAAAAAAAAAAGTTGGACCCTCTTCTGCCTTCAGAACTGATTTAATTCTACATAGCTTGGATTAAACAAGGTCTTGGAAACATTCCTCAGAAATTTTGGTCCATATTGACATGTTAGCATCACACAGTTGCTGCAGATTTGTCGGCTGCACATCAATGATGAACTCATTGTCATGTTCAAGAAAGCAGTTTGAGATGATTTGAGCTTTGTGACATGGTGCATTATCCTGCTCAAAGTAGCCATGAGAAGATGCTACACTGGTTTTAAAGGGATGGACGTGATCAGCAACAATAATCAGGTAGGCTGGGATGTTTAAACCATGCTCACTTGGTACTATGGAGTCCAAATATCCCTATGCCCACACTGTTACACCAGCAGCAGCATGAACTGTTGTTACAAGGCAAGATGAATCCATGCTTTCATGTTGTTTACACCCAATTCTGATGAGCTGAAGTGAAGACTCGTCAGATCAGGCACATTTTTTCATCTTCTATTGTCCTGTTTTGGTGAGTCTGTGTGAATTGTAGCCGCAGTTTCCTTTTATTAGCTGACAGGAGAGGCATCCCGTGTGTTTTCATCCTGCTGTAGCCCATCTGCTTCAAGGTTTGATGTATTGTGTGTTCAGAGATGGTATTTTATATTTCTTGGTTCGAACCAGTGGTTATGTGAGTTCCTGTGGTTTTTTTATCATCTCCTACCAGTCTGCCCATTCTCCTCTGATCTCTGACATCAATAAGACATTGTCATCCAGACAACTGCTACTCACTTCTACTTCTCTTTTCCAGACCATTCTCTATAAATCCTAAATGTGATTGTGTGTGAAAATCCCAGTAGATCAGCAGTTTGTGAAATATTCAGACCAGCAACCATGTCACGTTAAAAGTCACTTAAATCCTCTTTCTTCCTCATTGTGATGCTCAGTTTGAACTTCAGCAAGTCGTCTTCAACCCGTCTACATGACTAATGCCTTGAGTTGCTGCCATGTGATTGGCTGATTAGATATTTGATATTAGGTGTACCTAACAGCATGGCCAGTGAGAGTACATGTGTTAAAGGAATATTGGTAAACTATTTAAAAAACAAAAACAAAAAAACAATCTAATTATCAGTTGTTATATAACAACTGATCACCCTAATTGCCATCTCAAACACATAAAGCATAAAAAGATGCTATTTTGTTCAGACTTTTGAACATTTCAATAAAACTGTAGCACAGCAATAAAAGAATCAGACCCAGAGGGTCAATCGTGAGGCTCACTGTCAAACACGATGACCCAGCCGTCTCCCCCACAGGGCTGCGTCTGGTCGCCGAAGCAAGCGTGGTTACACTCCATGCTGGGTGACTCCTCGCGGTCTCGCAGGTCCACCTCGTTGCCACAGAAACAGGCATATCCTGACTCCATACCGGCGAGCTGCAGAAGACAAAAGGGGGAATGCACAAGTCATTGCATTTGCAATTCAAAACAAACTTCAGCCGATGCTGTTCATTACAAAACCATTAGACATGCGAGCCATGAGGAGAACCTCAGGGACTCATTCTGTTGACTGCGAGAACACACCCTGAGGAGGAAACACAAAAGGATACTGTTCTTAAATAGATTTGCAAATACAAAACACATTCCTAGTTTTAAAAATTTAAAAATTCTAAAATGTAAATGTACTGTAAATGTAAAATTTTAATAACCTGTAAAAAAAAAAAACAGATCAGCAGAAGAGGTTTCAACTGCCCAAACTGCTTCTGCTCCCCTGACTGACTGCAAACTCTAACATTGTTAAACATACAGCTACACACAAGGTGTCCACATTAAATCCTAGAAAACTAACACTTTCTATCTCTCAAATGAAAGCTGATGGAAATCAAAAGTGTTGAAATAAAGAAGTGAAAGAGCCAAATCTCCATGCATCTTGACCTCTCCACCATTTTCCCATTTTTCCTGAAAAGAGTCATTGTTCTCCATTCAAAAAGACTACATTGTTCAAATTTCATGCCCTGAATAAATTCGGAACTGAAGGTAGTGCAATTATTTCCCACTCTGCATTTTTTTGTCATGAAACAGGAACACATGGAGCCTCCGCTCAAAAATATATTGCTTTGACATTAGCTCATTGACTAAAGTCTAAGTAAAACTATAGTCCCCATTAACACTTTCGGCAAAACAAAAGAGCATTCCTCACTATGCTCTTTTTGCTGAAAACCTGCAGGGAATCCAAGCTTCCACACACTGAGGTTTCACATGTGCTCTGAGGGCAGTAACAGGGCAAGGGCGAGCGGATGATGCCAATCTGTCAACTTTTCCTGCAACATCAGCCCAGCTAAGAAAGGCGGACGACTTGTCAGCATCTGTCAACGGAGAGCTGAACCGGATCTGCTGAGATAGAAAAGTAACACCTGGCGCTGTCTGTGGCTGTTATGATGGCAGAGACAACAAAAATGAATCGCAGAGGAAGTGCCCAGTGGCCTAATAACCATTCATTTCCAGCTGTCAGCCTCAATTACTGTGATGATTTGTCATCTGCTAGTTGCTTTCAAACAAGAAGTTTGAAGGCTGAATGAACTGGGCATTCATTCGCAGCAATGATTGTCACAAACATGCACATAAATGCAGATGATGTACATGAAAAGACTTGGATCTAAATGAGAAAACATGAGAGAATTCCTGTTTTGCGTTTTCATCCAATAGTCTGAATGTCTGAACTGCTAGAAGAAGAGACGGTAAATTGTTGATTTGAAAAATCTCTTTCTGATTTTCATATCTCACCTTGTATCTCTGCTTTCTACAGAAGCTGATACAATTCTGAATTGTTAGCCTGTTGGAGGTCTCGCTGGGGCCAGAAAGGGTTGGGGGGTCACCACTGTCTCTGAAGCAGCCCAGGGTCCCTGGCACTGTGAAAACACAACAAGACAGGGAACAAAACAACATCAGTTACATGAAGTTAAGTTTTTCTTTCTGCTTTTAACATTCCCAAATGTTGGGTTAGTCCAGAGTTGAAGTGACGCTTAAATTTATCTTTTAAAATGTGTCTTAATTAAAATGAATTAGTTAATTTTTCATCATACACTGCAGGCTTTGAACGTTGTTTTTTAACTTACAGTTTTGTTGAGGTTGTTCAACTTTCATGATCATGTTTGGAATTAAAACATTGCCTTGTATACACACCCTAGAGGACAATCTATCATGGCACACTCAAAAAGTATACAGCTTTTGTTTGAAAATGTTGCTGTGAATTATCAAGAAGAAGCCAACTATCTGGTTTCTCAGGGAAAAGAGAGACGGGGATGTTTGAGTCATTGCTAAATAAATGGAATCTAGAAAATATAACCTTTCAGATGTGAGAGCAAACCAAACATTTTATACCCACACGATGGTGGTAATGCCTTTTTTCTTCAGACTGTTATCAAAGATGCACAAAGGGTTTCATAAAACTATCCATTATTTACCTTTTCATACCATCTTCCCTTTAATGGACGCTGCAGATCATTTCAAGAATTCTTAATGATTTAAATGCTTGTTGCTAGGACAGTTGATGCAACATGTCATACAAACAGATCAACAACCCTAGCTGGATCAGACAAATAGATGGAAGATGGATGCCGACACCTCCAGAGAACAATCGAGCAGATGAATCAACCTGCCACTAATCCACTATTCATCAAAATACTATTTAATCTCTCAGAATCTACCACAGTGATGAAAAGACTCAAAAGCCATTTGAATCAATGTAATAGCTCAGGAAGTGCCAATAAAGCCTTTAGCCGTCTACATCCCATTTGTGATTTGCTTTTCATTGCAACTAAAATGGGCTTATTCGTGTTTCATTTAAGTGTTCTGAGGTAAAATGAATATTTGAAAAACAGAGGTGAATGCACGGACGAAGAGCAATTTTCATATTAAAGACTGCTGTCTTCACGCTGGAGGGTACGATAGAGCTCATTAGGAAAAGACAAGAGGAAGGTCTGTTTCAAATAGCTGTCAATGATGCTTAAGGATACAAAGATGCAGAAATCAAAAGCATGTGACATTATAAAACTTTAATATCAAGCACCGCTAAAGTTTTAATATTGATTTCTGGCAGTAAAACAGATTTTTTTTTTTATTTTGCATTGAAGTATAGTTTGGAAGTAAGTTTGAAAACATAAATAATTTAAAGCTGCATTGTTGAACTTCGACAGATTTTTACAATATGGTGCCCCCAACCCAGGCTAATCCTAATCCATCATGCATCCTGCCTCTTCTCTGAGCTCTCGGTAAAAGTAAGCCCAGTATTGACTTTTGTCTTGCTCTAATACTTTCTCTCTTTCTTTTCTTCATTTCTTCTAATAATGTCCTCTTTTGTTTTTGTTTTTTTTGCTGTTGTGGAGTTGTGAGGTGCAGTTTCTTAGCCTGGGAGGCTGCATATCAACATCAGATTCAAGAATGTGCATAATGAATGTCAGTGTGCATTAGACAAGTCAGAAGCACAGAGTTTCGAGGTTGAAAACTTATATAGTGTCTTTTAAATCTGTAACTTGTTATTCATTTGTTTGTTTGACATTTATGTAAAGTTACAGTATATAAAAAATACTAACATCAAGTAGTAAACATAAGCCAGTTATCTGCAAGTGCATCCATAGGCCTCAGGTAAGTACTGCACGACAGGTAACTACTTAAAAAAAAGTTTGCATGTACTCTCTTCTTCTATGTCCCTTTTAAGGCATTACTTATCCTAAACGGTGCTCTAGTACAGCAGTTTTAAAGCTTGGGGGGTTCTCACTTCACACACAGTTTGTCCATTCAACATTGTAAAAAATGGTGGCACAAATACGGCAGCTGCCATGTATGTGAACACTTAGCAAGTATAGATATAAATGCCTCAGTCTAAGAGAATAAGAGCATCACAGTTATTTTAGTAGAGCAATTAATTTTTTTAATGAAATATAAATCTTGTTTATTGACTTTTGATTTTGTTACATGCTGCACCAGAGTTGGTGCACTGTATGTAAGAGATATAAACCGATTTTAGATTTAAATCCGAGCTGCTTTAGATTCAGCTGGTAGAAAAAATGGATGGAAAATATAAAGTCAGCAACACACACAGAAATAACTGGAGAATTATCAACAAGATCCAAAATTGAATTTCTCAAAGCAAGACTGAGAGAAAAAAAAACTTTCAAAATGTACAACACATGATATTGTAAGAGTCTGAGGATGTGTCAGCACCTTAAGGCCAAGGAAGGAAGCAACTGTGGGCTGCACATGACCTTCAAGCCCTAAGGCAGCAATGCATTCAAAATTGTCACACCACCATGATTAATGTAACCACGTGGACTCGAGGAAAACCCATTTTTGCTAACACAGTCTGTTGCTTGCAGAAATGTAACCTGAAACTGTATTAGACAAGGAGATTAGCCATAGATCTACTCTGCACAAAAACAATGCTGAGCTCTCATAATACCAGCTCATCTCAGATGAACAGCAACACAGTCCACACGTGTCCGGAGGAGTCCACATCTTTTAGCTGCTTGTGGGAAAACCGTTATCCCATGTGACAAAGATGAGAAAGACCAGCCAGGTTGCTTTGATTGGAAGGTCCTAAAGTCAGTATCTAAGATGGCACAAAGATACATCAGTCTGTGGCATGGAAGACTTTTATAAAAGGTATTGTTGATGCACATGAATTTTGTAGGAACATACTACCATAAAGACATCTTTTCCCAGGAGGTCCACAGTTATACGAGTAGGACAATGCCAGACCTTAATCTGCATGGCTTCAAAAACACAGTGTGTGTCTGTGTGTTTTACTGGCCAGTCCACAGTCCAGATCTGACTCCTATTAAAGATCATAATGAAACATCATGATGAGGAGAATGAGACAATATTTACAACTGACTTTTGTTATTTTTATTAAATCCTTTATTTGGAGAGAATAGAAGTGTTTAAAAAGTTTCATTTAAAGGAAGCTGAAGGTAAATGTTTAATTTCACAACTTTTCTGAAAAGCAGGGTTTGTGTCCCATGTCACAGGGACCACAGAAATGAAGGTTGTCAACTTGTCATCAAAGAAAACAAGATATTCATTTGATCATAAGTTAGATATCACACAGGAGTTTTTTTTTCTGAACAACAGTGTCTTGGTTTCTGGATTAAATCATTTTTGACAACATGCCCAGACACTGTTTGTCCCCTTGATACAGCACACCAGCACTGTCCTGGAAATGAAGCTCTCTGGCGCTTTGCTTGTCAACAGATTGATGGGCAATGCTCATTTGTTGGAAATATTTCCATCAATAAACAACTGGCACCCAGTTGATGGCAGTAAGGATCTCACAAATAGTGACTGCCCTATCATAATTCAGTTTTGAAACATATCTGTAATCTACAAACAAAAGACCATGGACAGATTAGCATGCAACACACTTTAAATATTGCTAAATGTTTAGCTGTTTTGACCTCAGTAACTGATATAGACCACACACGGTCCATGTCTTTGGGCCGCCATTTGTTGATGCCAATGGTAACTTTTCGGCTGGAACAAAAGCCCATCAGATTCTGTAGGTTCTTTGTTTTGATGAAAAAAGTGAGCCACAAAAGGCTTTTGGGTGGAAAAGTGTGACATATTTTAGATTCCATTCAAATCGTTGTCTGAAAGAATGTCCACCGCATACTGGAGGGCAAAAGGAGAAATCATGTGAAACAGAAACATTCACGTTTGTTGACCGTGAAGTGACCGGCCAGCTTTTGGCTGCGGTCATGCTTCGAGTCACGCTGAGCTATGTTTGACAGATGACTCAACACTCGAAGACAAAAATCCTCAGACTCTCAGACCAGCAATAAATCACGAGCAATATTACTTTTTTTTAGCCACAACCATGCCACAGCTTTACAAGTAGATAAAGATGTTTTCTGGTGGCTGAATCATTTACTGAGACTCTGCAGCATGTACTTGCAGAGCTGAGACTTGGCTTATTTGACAGGTTAAAAGCAGACACGACGGTAATAAGGATGTTTGAGATCCCTTATATTTTCATAGAGAGGGTGCTGTGAAAGCAATTTCTTCATTATTTGTCGCTCAAGTATGCACTGGATTAACCCCCTGTGGAGTCTGTGCAGCAGAGGAGCACAGAAGAGAAGAGCGATAAACACCTGGTTAGAAACCAGCAACCTCCCTCTGAGCAAGGCAGGCAGGTATCACTTCAATGGAGCTTTTTGAAAAGCAAAGGAAAGAATGCTACTGCGGGGCTCAGCAGCCAGATTAAAGACAGCAATGTGCTTTTTTCACTTTGCTTTGAAAAGAAGATTGCAGGCTGCACTCAATTTATCGTTCTTTGTCCTCTTCTCAGGGGCTGCGAAGGAATGGCTGAGGAGCAGCAGGTGGGATCATATCACAACAGAGCAGCGTTGGAGGTTTATAGGGAACTGAAGACAGAGAAGGTGATCTGCAGTCTACCCCCACCCCCTTGGAAAAAAAAATTGAGCAATGCAAAATGTCTTTTAGACATCTGCGTTGCAGGCACAACAAGTGCAAATACCTCAGTGTACAATAAAAGTAAAAAACACAAACACGTTCAACACACTTCAAAGTTGTTGCTGGAATTTTAACTTTAACGAGCCAGAGGAAAGAAAAATGGGGGGGAAAGACAAGGTGCATAAACTCTCCAGCCAGCCCAGACACCAAACTTCTGCAAAACCTTAGGTAATCACAGCGGGAAGGGGTGGCTGGGGGGGTGCGACTCCCCCCCTCCTCCATTAAGTAAAAAAACTAGGTTTGACTGAACCCTCGCTCATCACAGCCTGGCAGCCTGCTGCCTCAGCTCAGAAATGAGCTTTTAGTTTGCCTTCCCACAATGCAGTGCAGCACTGTACAGACAAGAGGAGGCAGCAGGCAAACAACAACTCACTGGTGTCTGTCTGGGAGGAAACAGGAGACACCTCTTTTCACTTGGCAGATGTAATAACAGCACCGACTGAAAACAAAACAGAACTGAAATTAGAGCGACACAGAGGGATAAAACAAACAACGAGTGCATGCAAACAGGGTGATGAGCTTTTATATTTCTGTGATATCTTGGTATGGTAGGGAAAACAGGAATTAAAATGATAAATTGAAAAAAAATGAAGAGGTCTTTTAATTTTCGCTTTGTATCCACCCAACACAGCGCTCCAGATGAGGCAAGATGGAGAACATGAGGTCAAACATTAAGTCACTGATATGCTTATGTCTTCACAGTCTGACTCATGCCCTCCTACAGTCTGCAAGAGAAAATAAAATAATTACACAACCTTCTTTTGTCCACTTGAACTTTAACTTTTAAATGTTTTGGAATGAAGGTATTCAAAAGTGAACCTTTGGTTTAGTATACCACTTTGTATAAGTCAGTGGTTCCCAAACTGCTTCTGCAGGGTCCCTTTTATAGACAAAGATAATGTCAAGCTCCCCAATCCCACTATTATATGCACCCCGATGTTTACAAAGAAATGTGCCACAAAATAGTCTTTAGTTTGTTGGTTGCTACTTCATTAATTATAGTTAAAACCATGTTAGTGGCAGAAGGAATGATAAATTCCTCTGCTAGTGTGAGTCGTTTTAAACCAGGAAACTACTTCAGGTGACTTTAGCATTTGATGAGGCAGATGCTGCTTTAGTAAAACAACTCTGCTATTAATGACTGTTAAGTAGTTTATTTCTAGAGTAATCAACAGACTTTTTATTTTGTGTTCAGGATGAGAAGTCCCCAAGTAGTGTTGTAACTTGTTCAGCTTTATACTGTCAGAGGCTAATATTTTGAGACATACAACACACTGCAGTCTCTCGTCATTACTCAACATTGACAATTACCATTACTTGACCATTACCTTTTCAAGCCTAGGGCAGAATATGACTCATCATTTGGGGGAGTTAGTTGAAATCTTTGTTGTTAGTTCATCACTGATACTTTTACAAATTTATCCATAATTTGCTAGCAGTGCAAAGCTATACGTTTGATTTAGCTTAAATGCCGCCTCCTTGGCATAACTCTGACATACTGACAGTTATTACAGTCTTGCCTTACGTGTTTCGTTAAACAATTCCTGTCAGGTGTTCTTTTGTTTTATTCAGTTGCTCATTTGTTCTCTCATTTGTCAGTGAGAAAACACTGAAAGGCCTGTGACTTGCCACCCAAAGAATCTGGGGGTGAGAACATGAAAGGTCAGTCTAAAAGAGGCTGACTGACAGCACCCACTCAGATCATAAATGAAATCTCCCTGAGGCGCCACTGTGTGGGTAACAGCATGGGATTTGCATAAAACATAATTACAGATGTGGTGAAATATGTGATCGTTTCAGCAAACATCCACCCCGTTTTGCCAGCAGTCATTTGAATAAGTTGACCATATAAGAAGATGCATTATAGTAATTGTAAATGCTAGTTCCAGCTATGACTGAACTAAGACTGGACCCATCTTAAAAATTACATTGACTTATGAGAGAAAATTTGTTTTCATGAACTTAGGGTTGTGCATTTTTTGTAACAAACATTTTAAACAATTTTAAAGTCAATTTTTTCTTTTGTACCTGCACCACACCTTAAAAAACGTAAAAAAAAAGGTCATATTCTGTGAGCCAGAAGAATACTGGGAACAACAGGGTAAAACAGTTCAACCTTTACTTTTACATGTGATGATATTGTTTTATTTGAGCTTTTTCATGTTTAATGAAAGAAGTTGTTCTTCTGCACTGTAATTATAACTCAATTTGTTGCCAGTCCAGGAACTTGAATCTAGATCATTCAGTTCTAAAGCTGCCTTTTTAACCTCTAAGCTAACATTATATGTATATATGTACATGTACATATAATGTTAGCTTATAGGTTGACAGAGAGTTAAAGAAATAACTAGATAACAAGAAAACTAACTCGTTATCACAAGACAACAATGGCTGTTTTCTCATGTTAACAGGATAATTTATCTCATTCCCATTATCTCGAGTATTAACAGTATTGAACTTGAATTTAGCTGTTTAGCTATTTTAGATTAATTTAAAATGTATTATATAGTGCATTAAATTCCATTTTGAGAAAATAAAAATTTTATGTTTTTCTTACAGTTACAGATTTTTCATGTTATTTTACAGTCTATTTCCGTATTCCTATTGGTTTTTCCTGTATTTAGGACACCAGAAAACAAACTGCAACCTTATTGTTTTTACAGTGCATGTTTGGGTTTGCTGCACATTGGGCAGGACTTATCACACAGTAAAAAAAAAGGACATTTCCAGCCTGCAGTAGATATTGTAAAAGGTCTACTACATGCTAAGTCATGAATATTTACTAATCCCATATCTTTAATTGCCTGGACCCAACCAAACAGTGCTTGAATAAAAAAAGCTAGAAATGTAAGATTAAAGGAAGATAAATTTGTCCAACCAGATTACTGAGCAAGATGACTTGAATTCATGTCTGTAATTCTACCACCAAATATCTCTGAGCCCCATGGAGGACATTTTTGGGTCTTTTACAATCAGGGGTTAAATAGGGCCGGGGCTTTACAGGGCTTTGCCCCGGCACAAGTGCTTTATCATCAAGGGACATTTAATTGTCTCTTCTACTTATCAAATATATGTATGCCTATTTTAACACTTCAATCAGGTTTAAATGTATGCAATTTTCTGTGACTTCCTGTAAACACAGCACTCCAACACGGCCTCTCCTCCCCGAGTCTCAGTAGATGTGTAGAATTAGTACGAGCTACACAACACAAGATGCAGAATGAAGAGGTAAATCAGAGAAATAAGACATTATTTTCCACCTACTTAATGAGTTACATACTAAAGCACATAACAGCACATCTACATCTCAATACGATCCCTTTTCTCTGTTTACCAAACTAATTGTCGGCTTTAGTAACTTTCAGACATGAAAGACAACAGTGTCAGGTGGAGGGAAAGGCAAGGAGGGAAAGTACAGCGTTACAACAGAAAACAAATTACTGATATGAAGCTTAAATGTTTAGACTTGATGCAAGTTTTACTCAAGTTCAAAATAAATTATAAGCAGGTGGCGAATGACATTTTGGAAAGCTGGAAAAATGAAATCACATTTGCCCCACAAAAGAACATCTTAATTTAACCCTTTCTATAAAATAACATAAGACTACATCCCTTTGTAGTTATTTGAAATGTAGTCCATAAAATATGAGGCTCAGCATGATGTTAAGTGCAACACCTGGAGATATTTGCAATAGGCTGACGTTATGCCAGAGATGTGACTTCCAGTAAAAATAAATACAGGCATGATGAGGCAAAGCATGAAACCAACCCAGTGTTTTTTCTTCCTCTGCTTTGATTGTTCACATAGTTTGTATTCTGACGGCTTTGCAAAAACATGTACCTTTAATTGTTTTTCTTTCATGGTTATAACCTTTTAAACTCGTTTATTGACACTCATTTCTTTGAGATTATTTCTGCATATTAGGTTTAACATCTAAAACACACAGTTTTCAATTTCACTGTGAAGCAAACCAGTAAAGTTAAATATGTGATTACTGTTGCACAAATTCATGGAGAAAACAGCCACAGAAGAAAAAAAGATCAAACTAAAAGACACTCTGTTAATTAACATCCAAGCAGTATAACCAGAAACCTTAAAAGTCATTAGTTTCTCCATATTAGAGAGGTGTCGTTGCAGGAGTTCAAGCAGGATTTTAAAAGCACATTCCTCAAGTGCCAAAAGGTTCGACGCAAGTAATTTAAAACAAAGGTATGTTGACATCTTGGAAACTCTCCCACTATCCCATTAATCCACCACCAGCAGGTTAACTATTAAGAATATGAAAAAAAAAAAAAAAAAAAAAAAAAAAAAAAAAAAAAAAAAAAAAAAAAAAAAAAAAAAAAAAAAAAAAAACCCCCC